>JAOCNB020322147.1:1862-15844 GCA_026546465.2 Palythoa caribaeorum
GTCACAATTTACAATGTCTAGGGGAGTCAAGATGGACGAGTGGTAGTGCCTGCGGCTCCGAGCTTTTTGATCATTGGATTGAATACAAGTCTCAGTGTGGGCTGAGATTTGTCGCCAATTACAGTGACTAGGAGAGTCAGGATGAATGAGTGGTAGTGCATGTGGCTCCCACCTCTGCTCCTGAGATTGAATACTAGACTCTTACAAGTGTGGGCTGAGATTTGTCACAATTTACAATGACTAGGGGAGTCAGGATGGACGAGTGGTAGTGCATGCGGCTCTGACCTCTTTGATCCTGGGATTGAATACTGGACTCGTATGTCAGCTGAGGTTTGTTGCGATTTACAATGACCAGAGGAGTCAGGATGGACGAATGGTAGTGCTCGTGCCTCCAACCTCTGCGATCCTGAGCCTTGAATCCTGGGCGCAAACGTGGGCTGAGATTTGTCAATTTCAACCTGACTACGAGGGTTTTAAGTTTTTGTATATTTCGGCCTTCCTCACACTCCAAAATCGACTTTCCCGCAGTAATCTTAGTCCTCGAGCAATTAAACATCAGCCTCTAGTGTAGCCTCTGGCCAGGTAGAATAGACAACTACTTCCTTCGCAAAAAAAACTTTCAATAAAAGTATTTCATAATTATGCTACTACAGTTATTGTGATTTAAGTATAGTTTCTCCATTTCTTGTTTCTTGTCAATTTTGCTTTTTCTTTCGTTACTTTCAATAGCATCAAAGAATATAAGGAAAGCAGTAACGGCTAGAAGTTTAAGATTAGAATCTTTGAAGAGGCAGACGTTCATATTACAGAACATAAAGACTGTGGCGTCCTCTTACAATACTTTAATTTTGTTTCCTTTTATTGCTTTTAAAGGTAGCTAGAGCGTTTGATCAACTTAGAAGATCACTCTACAGATTATTCGGCAAGTTATAAATAAATAAATAAATCGGCCTTCCTAGTCGCCCTCCTTGCAGCCAGGGGCTGAATTCACGAGGACGCGGTTCAACGAAGTCGGACCGCAAGCATTTTAAAGGCACACTCATCACACACAGACAAGGCCAAGGGTTACAGACACATACACGATTGCAGACGCTTTACGGCCCATGTACGACCTTGGAGCACAGCACCACAGCTAGATGGAATAAACTTGGCGATTTTCGCTGAGGGAGGAAAACCGGAGCACCCGGAGAAAAACCCTCGGAGTCAGTTTGAGATCGACAAATCTCAGCTCAGATGCGGAGCCCGGGAGTCGAACCCTGGTCGTAGAGGTGAGAGGCGTGAGTGATGGCCGCTACGCCAACCTGACTCCCCGTTAAGTTGCCATTTGTTTTTGCTATTACTCATGTTTTTGTACAAAAAAAAATTTCGAGTTTGATCCAGTAATTGATAACTTACCTTTTATACATGGTATTGATAAAATGGTAAACAGATACAAAAAAGATCGCTGCACTACAGTTAATATTTTCAGGCTTGGGAAACTGAAAAGCTTGGCGACAAATTGTCACATTTCTCAGATTTTAAGCTAAAACACTCAGTTTTGAAATAAATTTCTGCCAAAGTCGTTTCATATATTTTAATATATTAAAACCTTAAAAGGTTTCTGAAATTAAATGTATACCTTCCTTGCAAAGTTAACGCGAAAAGCACCCAAATTATTCAACTTGTCACTCAAGTTCCTCTCGGAATAACTTAACAAAAATCGAATTAATGTAACATTGGGGAGCTGCACTTTCTATACCAATAAAGATAACCTCTAAAACTGCATGATTTCTTTAATAACTTGCAAAGGGTTTGCCATATATTAATATTTGTAAAAGGTTGTGGAAGGTATTAATTGTTGAACGTTTCCGACACTGGTTTTCAAGTCTGTCAACGGAAATTGGTTTGTGAGACAATTTCCACAAAGACAACACAAATCCATCAAGAATTTGTTCACGAACTTAAGATAAGATGCAAAACCATAAAAGATAATCAGTAATTAAAATACTTTTGGAAGGAAAGATTTTTTACTGAAATAATTGATGCTCTTGTCGGCGATGGGCTCGTGTTTTCTCATTAAGACTATTAATATTTCCGTGAGATTCGAGGTTTTCGTAACTCGATAGGTACGCGTTAAGTAGGAACTGTTTCCTGATTATTGTTTTAGTGCTGAAACATTTTCTTTCAGAACTATTTTTACGGTTTTCACTGATTTGATTTCTGATAGACGAACCTTCCATTTTTTTTTAATTGTTAATTGCAAACAACCCTTGAATAACAATTTTCGGTGCAAAAAAGTGAAGTCGACGACGGTCACTCCAAAGGGACTGGGTCTAGTTATAAAACTATCCCAGAATGCAATACTGTTGTTTATGTTCATACAATTTACGTTTTACAATATATGTTCTATTGGGATCAACCCATTTTGGTTGGTTGGGTTGGTTGTTTTACTTGTGTGTGGCTCAAACGCCGGTTGAAAAGGTCAAAAATGATTGGCAGAGACCGCTGACTTCATGTTTGTACTTCTTTCGTTCCCAATGTTATTTCCGTCATTTTGTTTTGTAATCTCCACTCTCAACATGGACTGGTGAGTTTTTATTCACCGAAGTGGAGGTTAATATACTTGGCTTTCACCGACACTGAGTTGAATAATAACATTAGCATACACCCACCCAGCGAATCAGTGAGAAACATTTTTTTTTTAAATATTTATATATTTTTTTCATCCAGAGCCAAGCCGCCGCGCGCATATTGCAAACATTTGTTGAGCTCACCCTTTTTCATTCTTTCCGTTTCTGTTTCGAACTCATTCTGCTGTTGTTGTAACCTGGCACTAGTTTGGCACCAGGACCTCTCGGCGATCCGCCATGTTTTTCAGTTGTTATGAACCAGTCGTGTTTTATGGAGTAAACTGAGAGAACCGACATTATTGTCTGCGATTATTATAGCTGTTGAAACCACTTAACAAGAACGAAATAATTTTGTTTATTTATGTATCTTACGGTAGGTTTTTTTAGTTAGATACACATGAAATTTGTAAACAGCTTCGTGTCGCCGCGTCGGCAATTTAGTTGTGACACTTTGAATTTACTTATGAAAAAGTTGTTCATGAATCAAATAATGATTAAAACTTACCTCGAAATACGTTCACACTAACTTTTGTAGGCTTTTTTGTGCTTTCTGGAACTGCTGCATTATTTATTTTTACAATTTCAGCTTCGTTGATATCTTTTGGAAACCGCGACGCCATCTTGTTTTTTCCGATCGCTAATCAGTGAATATCCTGGATATTCACTTTTTAGAGAACCAATCAGAGTGCGCGAAAAACGCTATTCGCTGGTTGGGTATATGCTAATAATGACTTGCACAGTGCTAACCGCGTATAGTTAATCAAAATATCCAAAACCGTTTTAGGTTGAAATGGTTGATTCCAATAGAATAAGACCAAACTTTGTCGAGGCCATTACACGTACTTTACAATACTTTTGTCTTTTATGTCACTTTTTTAAACAGAATACGGCAATTGGCGTTTGAAGCAATGATTTCTGGGATTAATTTGTCATAACTGGACCCAGTCCTTTTGAAGTTCGGGATATGGAAATTAACTAAACTTAATTTGTTTTGGTTCTTTAAAATAAAGCAAGCAACTTTATTTAAGTCTAGGTGCTAAGCCTTCGCAGATAATTTAAAATGCATTTATTGTGGGTCAATGTTGCTTATCGGTCACTAGGTAGTTCAATTGAGGTATATATCTGCAGCTTGGAAATAACCAAAAAGCTAAATCCTTTTACGAACCAAGTGGCCCATTGGAGCCGGTACTTATCTCCGGTTTCTGTAGTGTTAAGCGGATAGGAGTCATTGACTCCCCCTAGACGGGTTACTAATCCATCGCAGCTTAGCCCCCAGAAGAAGCTGGTACTCATTTTACCGACCTCGGGAGGATGGAAAGCTGAGTCACCTTTGGCGGAAATGAAAGTCACACAAATGTTCAACACTCGACTGAGCCGGGGATCGAACCCGGGACCTTGTGGTTAGAAGGCAGAGATCTTACCACTGCGCCATAACAAGAGGAGAAATATTCTTGTTTTCTCTTTTTCTTCTGAATACAAAAAGCTTGCTTCAACAAGAATATTTCTTCTATAGTTATTTCCAAGCTGAAGATTTATGCTTTACTTACTAATTTATATCAACGTATGGATATATTGAGCCCAGCAGTTAGCGAGACTAACACGCTTTTTTTATAAGAACCAGTAAATTTTGCCGAGCCTCATTGTTCTAAATATTTTTGGCGATTTCAGCCTCAATTTGTTCTTAATTTGTTTTTATTTCTGCGAGCGGTTTTTAATTAAAAAAGACAAAACAAAATAAAACACGGTATTGGAAAATGAAACGCCTTACGCTACACATGTACTGTACGGCTGAATTTAGAGGGGAACTACTTTCATGGTTTGTTGAGCAGTCTTTACAGTAAATCTTTTTATGTTTTATACTGTATCGCTAAGTTTTAGTCGATTTTCTACCACAAAAGCTTTCCTAGTTATCAAGCCTCAGCCTGAGCTTGTTCTTAAATTATTCTTAAATTTTGGCAAATTTGAGCCTCGTTGTTCTTATAAAGTTGTTCTTATAAAAAAAAGCGTGTATACCCTCAGTGGGTAGCTAGAGCGTCTGACCGGTAATCAGAGGGTCATGGATTCGATTCCCGTTGGGGACTCAGTTTTTTTTTTCTCATGAGAAAAAGTAACTTGTGTCAACAAGAATATTTCTTATATTGCTAGCTCAATGTCTAACAAAATTCACGTATATTGTTACCCCCCACAAGCGTTTCGGCGTTAAATCTTGTATAATACGAAAGTGACATCGATCAAACACGGAATTTTGTGATCAATTTGACAAATAAGCTGTATACTGATTGGCCAATTTATCAGGTTTAGGAAACAATGAAATATTTTCAGCTTATAATTCAACAAACGTTTGAAGTGGAGAGTTTTGAAGGGGCTGACGCAACTGAATTATAATTTTCAAATATAACGACATTATCTCTATTCTTAAAATCTTTACTAAAATAAGGGCACTGTTAAAGTTGTATGCAAAAACACTGCATTAAAAGATATAACATAGGACTTTGCAGCTGAAAACATGAATTTACTTAATTAAAAAGTTCAAAATACGTTACTATGGACACGTAGAAATGGTAATAGCACCTTAATAATGCATTTCAAATTATCTTTTTATCTTTACTACAAACGATAAATGTAATATATACCAACCATTTCAACTGCAGGAAGCTAGTAAGTATTTTGTAGAAAGTTCTGTTTTATATATATAAAATAATAGATAGTAATAAAGTTAACGTCAAGAATAAAGGAAATGGTTGTCTTGTCTTCCTATAACCAAGGGCTAATGGTTTTAAAATTGCTTGAAGGTTTAGATGTTGGTGTATAAATCTTACTACTTCATCTAGGGTCGCTAGTATTCAGATGTGAATAAACAGAAAAAACCGTTCGGGTGAATCTTTGTTGACATTATTTACTTCATCAGCAAAATGTGCCTTTCTTTGTAATCGAAATACAAATTGAGAAGTATTGAATTTTAGAAAAAGTTTTCCTTAAAAAGCTTTTCCTAAAAATATGAAAACGATAAGTTAAACATCGTTCCTGTAATATGCTTTTAAGAAACGGAAATTTTACAATCTCATTAACGGTCTTGCTCCAAGTGCTTTTGTCTTTTTGGGGCTCCGATATCTTCTTTTAAACTGCATGTAACCGAAACTTTAGTCGTAAACCTAATTTTCTTTGCCTTTTTTAAGTTTTAATTTTAGTTCTTTATCATTTTGGTTTTTATCCTTAAACGTCGAAAGCTAATGAGGAAGAGTGTAAACAATGACGTTCCCAAAGATTCAGTATATAAAAAGATTTGTTAAAGTTCAGTAGTCTGAGAAAAAAGTGCTTATTACTCATTCTTTAAGAGTACTTAAAGATTGTAATCATTTATTTTTCCTATTTAAAAATTATCTTCTCTGAATTGCTAAGAGTATTTTTTAAATAGCTAAAGTTGCTTTCTAAAATATATTTGATCATAAACTAATACAGCTATGCAGAGATAAGGCATCGGTGAAAGTCGTCGAAAAATCGAAAACAAAATGAAAAATTATTTTAAAACAACAGTAAAGACAAGCTTCGAAAGGAATTTTTTTTGGATTTTGTGTTTAAAATATAAAATATAGATAAATTAACGAA
Source organism: Palythoa caribaeorum (assembly GCA_026546465.2). Lineage (NCBI taxonomy): Eukaryota > Metazoa > Cnidaria > Anthozoa > Zoantharia > Sphenopidae > Palythoa > Palythoa caribaeorum. Next base: position 8,078 of record JAOCNB020322147.1, read on the forward strand.
GTTGTTTGTGCGATTTGCATAACACTCTTGTTGCTATTGTTATTGCTAACAAGACATATTAAACTATAAACTATGATCATGGTTATAAACAAGACCGCCGTTTGTAAAAGTCCCTTTCTTGGCAATCATATTTTAAGAATAAAATACTTGTTTTCCTTAGTACAAGATTAAAACGGTGGACCTGCCGCGCGAAAGAATTTCTGCATTCACTATTGCAAAACCAAGGTAAAGCCCTTTCAGTTTAAACTCGACCATTTCCAAATGATTGATTAAACAAAATTCTTTTGACTGTTTTTTAATTGTTGCAATGTATTGATATGAAAAACTTGTTCGTATGATCTCGAACTAGGCCATTCCTAACCATTCTACGACAACGAAATGTTATTCAACCACATCACACCCTGAATCACTTTTTCGGTTTTGTGTTTATACTTCCATCAACTCTCCAAACAGAGAAATAAAAAAAGGTGGAATTTTGAGACGTTTTAAATTAAGTTCAAAAATACATTGATCAATAGCTTGTATATATATTTTTCATATGACTTCCGAAACCCATTCGAGAATGGCTGCCTTGATGATGAGGAAATGCTTTTTCAGTTAACGTTCTAACAAACTAATCTTTCTCGAGATGCTTTTTCCATACTGAAATATTTTGATAGCTAAAACAATATGAAGATTGTAACGACAGGAAATTTTTAAAATTTGGTACTTACAAGGCGATCCAACATGAAGCGAGAAAAGTGTGTGCTGCTATCCCCGTCCAAAACCTTATGTTTTACAGTAAGCAGAAAAAATATGTACATAAATTACATCATATGAAATAATATCAAAGTGTTAGATAGTATACCTGCTAAATATGCATACATGTCAAATAAATCAATATTTCCTCCTTTTAAAAAACAATTACAAAAATTCTGGAATGGTTTCAACACCTTTAGCTTCCGTTCAATACCATTTTGCAAACAACCTTATATTCAAATTTAATTCATCCTAAATTTAACTTGCCATCTTTAAAAATATTTATACTATTCCGTTTTCGTATAACAGCAAGCTGTTATTGATGTTGTATAATTGGGCCGTATTTTAAGATTAAATTTTTTTGGTTAAAGCAGCATCTTTTAAGATTTTTAGCATTTTCTTATCTGTCATTATTCAGTTGCAAAAACGTTTCAAGGCAAAGACAATTTTCTCAGTCGCATTTTTAATACAGACAAATTAACAGTACGTTAGCAAAAGATTTCTTATATTTTAGATTAAATTGCTTTGTCTCTTGCGTTTAGTGTTTGAATAATAGCATATACAAATAAATTAGTCAATACAACTCGGAGAGATTTTCTTTTCCGAGAAAATTCTCGGGGAAACAAAAGATTAATAATTTGGACATAAACTTGCCAAAACCTTTAAAGTTCAAGAGAAAGTAAACACTTTATCTTTAGAATATTACATAAAAGTGCTACATTTTTATCGCCAATGATTAGGCGTTCCCGACTTAGGTTTAGACAGTCGGTAAAAAAAAGAATTAAACAAATAGAATTCGGCTGTAAGTGTTTATTTTGCTTTATTGGAGACATTTTAGCTTTATTGTATGTTTTTTCTTTAAAATTAATTTCGCTCTGCATATACATTTTCTAAAATCAAAATTCTAAACTTGAAACACCCCTGTACTCTTATGTACTCTTAGACTGATTTCAAAACTTACTGCAATGCAAGCGACTAACTTTTGCTTGCGCAAACTGAGGCATGACTCTTTCAAATGACAAAATGATGCTATAAATTGATGAGACTTTTTATATTTGACTAAAAAAACATCAATTTGTTTCATACGTTGTAGTTAACGATATTTTCGTGAGCACCGCTCACCCACGTCGCTTTTCTCCTTTTGGCTTTCACTTTTCGCTGTTTTTGTTCTTTTGCCGTTTGTTTATAAATTGAATAAATATAGTTACCTTTAATTCTAATATCTCTTAATACTTAGTTAATTGTCCTGCCCGTCATGTTGTAGTCTGTTGTAACTAATTCAGTATTTATATAACCCATATAGATAAGTTTTCAACTTCTTTTGGGTTTTCCTGCCAATTACCTAATGTATTGTGAATTTAATTCTTATTTGCTGTCAAATTAATAAACTTGAATTTGAACTTGAATTATCTTTTTCGAGTTTCATGTGCAGAAACCACACTGTAATGTAATTATGTATATGAAGAATTAATCATCAAGTAGCTGGATACTTGCAAACTGTTGATAAATGTTTTCTAACTTTTGTATTAATGAGTAAATCAACTTGTGTCCCTTTTTTTTTTTGCAAAATCTGCATGGATCTTTGGTTCGGACATTTGTAAACAGAAAATTAGTGAAGATAACCTTACCTTATTTCTTCTAAAAGTACGAAAATTTTTGTTGCTTTACCATTTTGCATGCGTAAAATTGTTAAACAACCGATGTAGACATTCAACGAGACACGAAATTGCTGTTTACCAAATTAGTAGGATAAAGCAATACTGCCATTTCCAGCGGCATTTCATTTTGAAATTTAGAAATCATAAAACGTTTTAATACTTCTTTAATACAAAAAAAATGTGCATGCAATTTCGTTAATACTAGACTGATTCAAGTTTCTGATGTTGCAAATTTATTAAGAAAATCAATCTTTGCCTGCCCGTAAACATAAACAAAATGAATTTTGTTGCTTTTTCGATGTTTTGGATTTACTTTCTTCATTTACTGAAAGTTTTGTTTTCAATTTCTGTTTCAGCGCTGTTGATGGTTTCATAATTTAATTTATTGGCATCAGACAAAACCTACGAAATTTCCCAACTAATTTGTTATTCTTGAAGTACATTGCTAAGTATACATTGCTAAGTGCTAAAAAATTCATACGAAGATGACTTGTATACCTGTATATGCAAACTAGTATTTAAGCAAGTATGTGTCAGAAGAGTGAAATGAAATCTTAGTACACAAAACTAATTATCGGAGAAATATAGATGGTACTTCTATACGTCAATTCAGAAAGAAACGAAATGCGGTTCTTTCTGGTTGACATAAATCTTGGCGTAGTGAAAAAAATTTAGAATCCAGTATATAAACTTGTTAAAAGCCCAGTCTTTTTATTCGGGAGGACACAATTAGTAAAATATATAAAGGGTACTGCATGAGCACACAAAGATATGAATTTGTCTTCAAGTTTTGCAGAGATACAGTACAACGAAATACAATACTTTATTAAGATTCACCCCAGAGGGGCTTTCAGAGCTAAAGTTACAAGCCGATAACGGTTACAATATCTCCGCAAGTAAGTGCAGCTAACGAGTGTTAAAGAGATTTTTAATAAAAAGGAGAATACCTGTAACCGTTTCTTTTCAATGTACGTTTATAGATTTATCGATGAAAAAAGCAAATTGCTTTTCAAAAGGCTTCAGTTTTGTTTATCTGCACAAGTACAAATAAGAGAGCTGGGTTTTTTTCACAGAAAAATTTCAGTTTGCAATAAGAGCAGAAATCTTATAAAATTGCGCTTTTTCACTGGTCTCGTGCACATGCTGAGGATATCAACTCAAAATTAAGTTTGCAGATGGCATAAACTAAATATGATTCGGGTTCTTTTAAGGTCTGTCGTGTATTTTTCCGCACCTGGTTCATATATTAGACTAAATCAGAAAATTAAATGAACACGCGCCGTGTAATAACTAATAACATCCAGAATATTATTCATTGTATCTTTATATATTATAATACATGGACAGTAGTTATATGGTATGAGTACATGATGTACGAGCGCTTGATAAGCTATGGAATATCATGAAACTGTTGTTCCTTTGTCTGTGACAATGCGCCGATCCTAGTAATATCTTATCTGTTGTACAACCAAAGTGAGTCCAAATATTGATAGACGTTTTAGGGTCAGGAAATAAAATGGATTTATTGTATTTGTGTCAATTATTGTCAAACTTCTCCATTCAACTTAAAACGAAAACAGAAGTTCTATATAGTTTTTATCTTGACTAAAGACGCTACGACAGGTTGCCATTTCAACTTGATTGACCTGTGCATGCAAACCTTTACACATTTAACCATACTGGGTATATTTAACGTATCTTTGAAAACAGTTGTTCGCGAGTTTAAATCATTTTCAAGCCCTAAATTTTAAAGCTTCAGTGCTGTTAGATTAGAAACTTCATCAATGAACTATAAAAACATACATATTCGAATAAACACTTTCGATTCTTGGATAATAAATCAACATAACTATTTCTTCAGATGATTAATTCAATACGTCTATGTTTTTAATCCCATCTGATCAACAAGAGTAAAAACATATAAAATATATCACGACATCATCTTCAGAACACTTACCGACTCGAGTCTGAAGAGATTTATCTTCACTGAAGAGTGTGGATGACACACAAGTGCTCTAAATTTTAGCTCACGCGCCCTTAAAAGCTTTATTCCACGCAAAGATGTGAGCATCTATTGAGATCGAATGGTGAAATGCCCTTTGTGGGAGTTAGGGATTATCGTTATTCAAAGGGCTTGCAGAATCAAGTGTCACTCCTATTGTACTAACTGATAGTCTGGATGGCGACTAAGGAATATAATTATTCTATTATTTCTGAGGTAGTATGTACTATTCCAGTTTCATTGCCCACGTATATTTTCATTTTATTTTTAAGCTGTTTGAGTCATAACGTAAAACCAAATAAATGTTTACATTTCTCAGTGTCTTTGCCTCATTTTTTCCTGTGCCGTAAGGTATTTTCTACGACATCAGTTTTAAATCAAAACTTTAAGATAGTAAATCTTGCTTCGAGCTATTTTTTTCACTTTTTTTCACCGTCCGTCTTAATTAGGAATTCTGACGCTTTTTAGCCTGTAAAAAGGATAATTGGTCTTCAGCGATACTAAATACATAAACTATATTTCGATTCTCCGCATGAGCAAATTTGAGAGAGTTCTGTTGCTAATTGACTCTAGAATTTAGGGACATTCATTTTAATCAATTTTGAACTTGAAGAAAAGATATTTTGTTGTATCAGTTGGCCATGCGACGACAGGTTCTGTTTTTCACAACAATTTATATGTTACGTAACCTGATCGAGTTGAATACTTTGTGTACAACAATATTTTGTTCGACAAACAAAATAGCTTTCAAGTTTCATTTAATATTACAAGAAAGACGATGTTGTCTGTTGTTGTTAGGATTAATGTATAATCGCAGAGCTTCATTTAAACCAGCCATACTGAATGTAAATCTTTCGCCTTTTAGTTATAAAAGACTAAAGATACAAAATACGTAAGTAGATAATTTGAAACAGCTGTTTACTACAATTTAGTATACATAACTTAGAGTTCCATAATCTTCTTAAAAACGAGTGAGCTGTATATAACAAAAACTTTTTCACGATCTAAATAATTAAGAAAACACAAATATAACATCTTTCAAATAATATGCTAGTTTTTCACACACTTCTTTCATAAAAGCCAAGAAATTTCGTCGAGGCTAATTGTTTTAATTTTTTGGCGACTTCAGCCTGAAAATTCTTAATTGTTCTTAATTCTGTGAGCGTTTTTTAAGGAAGAAAAAGAATAGAAGCAATGCATTTTTCTAAGCACACATATTATATTGTATAGCTGTATTTAGAGGCAAATCTTCTCATTGTTTGTTGCTAGCAAAATAAAATGAATCTTCTCCTTTTTATGTTCTACAGCTAAGTTATAAATTACAAATTTCTACCAGTAAAAAATTCTAATACGTTTTACCTCGAGCTTTCGGCCTAAGGTATTTCCTACTTGTTCTTAAAATCTTGTCAATTTGAACCTCGTTGCAGTAAAATTGCTATTATAAATAACCGTGTGCATGGGTTGTCTTAAACATTTTTATTCATACATCGTATTTCACAATTTTTTGTTTCCTAATAGTGATTATATTTCGGTTTCCTAGTGACAGTGATTGTCTCTTATCCAAAGGAATAAAAGCAGGTTTGCATACTGCCGGAATACAACCACGTTTTGAGGCTTGGTGCAGTTCATAAGAAAGCAATTACTAAATTGATTCAGATGTCATGAAAGTTAATTGTTCCTAATTGCACTGCTTCAAGACAATATTTGGCATTTTTATAAACAAAACTAATTATATCCGATCCAATCCCACAATAACTCCGTTTTTAAATGCATGAAAAAACTCAAGGTTTTCCACAGCTTTATTTATAATCGATCTTTCAAATGTTTTTTTTTTTTGAATCGGTAAAGACTTGATGAACGAAGGAAGCCAAATATTTAAAAACACGCGAATTGCTCAGAAAATTTGTTTCTAAAAATGCTGTGATGAGAATTTAATTAATATTTATACAAAGAAGAAACTGGCGTTTTTATAAATAAATGTTTACCACTACCATTGTTTCAAATAAACGTTTGCTTGTTCAACTGACTGAAAATTTACATATCATTACTATCTTATCAAACGCCTTGATATATTGAGCTTATATGTTGTTTTTTTTGTTCAAATAGTCAAAAACAAAATTTCCCACAAAACTGAAGTTTTAACCATTAAAAAGTTTAGCGAGATCTGACTACACGCGCGAAACGTGTAAAACTTCACACATTCAGTGGCGTGGTGCGGCAAATCGCCCCGTTATTTTCGCGATAGTCTCGTTGATTGAGTCAGTGGCCACTAACTTTTAAAATTACAAATGCAATGACGTCACAGGTAACGTGCGGGGCCTGAGGACGGAAATGGAAACCGTGATAAACAGACTTTTATCTTTTAAATGGTTTGTCACTATCGTTTTTTATAAAATAGATCACCTTCTATATTAATTCTATAATTTATGCAAAGCAGGAAAATCCTGTCGCGGGAAGTGTACTACGCTCAAATCAACCAAATTACTTTTTTTTTTCTCAATTATTTTTACTGTAAGGTAGATTTAAGTTTCGGGAGTGGAAAACTCAATGTTTTTATTACCACACCAACAAATCGATGTGGTCTGTTAAAGCCAGAACCTTTACAGCTATACATAACTGTGTCAGTATTATCTTAAAAACATGCTTTAAGTTTTACATTATTTTTTAGGAGAGAACTAAATTGGTTATGAAAACAATGACAGTCATTTCTTTTGACTCAAAACTTTCCCCACCCTAATGAGACTTAATTAAAACTAATTAAAATCCAAATTAAAGCAGTGTTAAGTTATTGAACTAATTTTAAAACTCATTTCTAAAAGAAATTTAATAACATTTGACCGGTCTTGCCTCCTTTCTCGTGAAGTAACCAATCAAATTTGGATTGGCACTTCTTTAAGATTGAAAAATTCCTTTCGGAGTCCTGAGAACAATCTTAGAAATGTGCCAGTTCAAATTTGACTGATTACTTTATTAGATGTCATTAATAAGGGTTTGAAACCTAGCCTTAACACCCAAGGTGACTTGGTCAAGGCTAAATTATTTACATATTTGGTTTTACTAGTTTTTCAGTTCTTTTATAGTCCTAAGGATATCACGCAATTCTTAAGTAATATTCCAATAAGGTTTGCTAAAGTATATGTAGCTTGTTATATGTTTATTTGTCTTAGTTTAAGAATGAGGCTGTGACACCGTCGAAACGTCACGAAATATTAGCTTTTTATATTTTTTGAATTTTTATTTTTTTATGTTTTTACTATTTTTAATGTGTTATGTACTGTCGCAATTTTTAATAATTACGATTATGAAGAAGCCACTGCTATTAAGTTCACAGGGAAACTAACACAGATAAATTACAACAACTCTGACATC
>JAOCNB020322654.1:0-15843 GCA_026546465.2 Palythoa caribaeorum
CAGAAACTGTTAATTTTTCCCCCTAGTTAACGTTGCCTGTAAATAGATCCTCTGTTCGGATTTCATTATCTCTATTATATATATTATGTAAAATTTTATTATTTGGTCAGGAATTTGTTTAATTAATTCTCTCCAGTCAGTTTAGCCATCACATCTCACCAAACCAATCATTTTTATTCAATATATATATTCCATTAGCAACAACCTTAATCTGATGTTTATCTTTACTGAGAAATACGAGTTTTTTTATAAGACCAACTTTATAAGCCGGAACAACGAGCCTGCAAATTTGCCAAAATTTAAGAACAAGGTCAGGCTGAGGCTTGATAACTAGGAACGTTTTTGCATGTGGTAGAAAATTGACTAAAACTTAGCGATAAACCATAAAAAGATTAACTGTATAGACTGCTCCACAAACAATGAAGGTAGTTCGTCTTTAAAATCAGTCGTACAATACATGTGTGGCGCAAGGCGTTTCATTTCCCAAGGCTTGTTTTATTTTGTTTTTTCTTCAATAAAAACTGATCAGAGAAATAAGAACAAATTAAGGACAAATTGAGGTTGAAATTGCCAATAAGAACAACGAGCCTGGGCAGAATTTACTGGTTTTTATAAAAAAAGGCGTGTATGTAGATACTTACCAAATTATTCTGGTCTTAACACCATTTCAGTCAACGGTTCCAGGGTATCCTTCATTATATTATTTTAGCCTAAAAGGATTTCGAAATTAACGACTTTTTGTAACAGCTTGCATGCCGGACTTAAACTACTTTTTTGTTACACAAAATCGTGAATGAATACACAGCTCGGACAAAAGACCAAATCGACAGTCAGAAATCAAACCAAGTCTTTTTATTTATGCGGTTAATCGAGTTAATGATAGGACTATTAGATTGACAACAAAATATGTAAAATTGAAGAAGAAGGGTACACATTGACTGATTTGTAGTGACAAAACAATTACTCTTTTCAAAAGGTCTTTTAAACAGAAAAAAAAAACAATATGATTTATTTTTAAATGTTACGTTTTAGGCCAGGTTTGGCGTTTTTCAAGAATGGCTTTTTAATTTTTAATTTTTAAGAGTTTTAATTTTTTGGTTTATTTCTATATTTGTCGCTCTGTAGTTAGACAACTTTTCATTATCTGAGTCACGGCCTACATCAATAATGGATTAGTGGATATGAAATATGTATGTAAACACAATTACTATTGTTCTGTGAGTAACATAATTTTAATTAAAATTTGATATCTAGTTTTTTTTGACCATCTCATTGTATGCATTTTGTTTTCCAAACGTTTCACTCGCGTTGGGTTTCCGTAAACTTTTACTTTATAAATTAGTAGATCTATTTTTCAAATTTTCTCTGCTTTCCATTAATTGAATTGCACCATTTATTCCTAAATCCTAGTTTTTAATCTGGGGTCTTTAATGATCTTTATTCCATCGGTAAATATTTGTTTTTTGCATGGTCTGGATGTACTCTCGTTTTCTTGATAAGATAAATTTCACAACAACGTGATATTTAGTTTGAATATTAATTCATTTTTCGTTTTAGTACTGTAATAAATGATTTGCTCAAAAATGGACTTTACTTGCAAACTGTTAAATCAATGCAATTTTTAAACGTACCACTTTGAGTGATACCTTGAATTTCATGCTTGATATACTCTGTAAAAACGCAATCAAAAATTTTAAAATTTAACTATCGTAATCACATTCTGAAAAACATGTTTATTGTTCAGCTATATTCTCTTCGTGGTAAACTGCGGTTAAATCAATAAAGCACTAGAACAGTATGCTTATCAGGGTTGCAAAGAAATTTTCAAAACCGAGCTTACCGCCTGAGTTATATTATTTTACGGTAGCTCGTACGGTTGTCCTTCAGTTTTTATTTAGTATAACAACATGTCGGATTAAGTTTTAAAACTGCAGCTTGACCATTAATCTTTAAAACCTAAAAACTATTTCGACAGAAATTCTAATTTTGAGAACTGAAGCATTTGCAGGAAGCTGGAAGTCGGCTTCTTAAGTGGAGTTAATAAAAAATTCTTTGTACAAATAACGAACCATATTCATAGCCAACCGAATTATAAATATTTGAAGGATTGAACCCATATTCAGCTATTTGCTCTAATTTGCAAAGATCGTGTTTAAAAATCAAGCCAGGCCTTTTTACATGCAGCGCCATGTCATAATTCACTAAGTAAATGAAGAAATATACAAAAACAGAACAAAACAAAAACAGACAAAAAAACAACAACAACAACAAAACTGAACAGTGTTTCCCTTGTCATTCTCTGTCTGACACCAACACTAACAGACGGATCCGGCTCTGTTTTTAGCCACTAAAGCTTAGTGATGCGTTTTTAGTTTTAAGGATTATATTTCGTTAGTAGAAAAACCGAAATTAAAATCTATTTTAAAAGTAAAGGAAAAGAGGCTTAAGAAAATTGATCCCGTCATACAAGTATACTCAAACCGGAACGAGAAAGTTTTACAAATACCTTCATGCATTGACAGTACATGTGAAATTGAAACTTAATTAAAATTGGGCAACTTTCCTGAAAGTTGTGTCACTTAATAAACCGTTTTTATTGATTTTCCTACACTAAGTGTAGTTCCTATACCAATCAAAAGGCCAAACTAAACCATACATTTGTTGATTTCCTGACATAAAGATTTGCGTTTTTGTTTCCTCTGTTTGCAATATAATCTCGCCAATGAGCGGAAAAAGTTTAGTTGTTTGTAAACATATAATTGATAATCGATCTGGAATTTTTATATTGAATATACAAAAAAACACAAAAAAAACAAAAACAAACAAACACACAAAGATATCTTTTCATGTTGCGCGATAAAGCATTTATCTGTTATTATTCTGTTTAGGAGATGTGGATCTTAAAATTGGAACTGATAATTTTAACACGTGTTTTAGGTCCCCGCGTTTTCACTCAAAAACGCAGCGAATCCATATGAAAAGCTCTCGAAAATGCATCCAAATAAAAATCTTATTGTGAGCGGTCATAAACGCATCGAAGTGATAACTCTGACGTCATCAGCACCAAAAGTGAGTTGTGTTGAGTTTGCATGCGTCAGATCTTCTCAAAATTTGTGAACGTTTACTTATTGCAAACTAAACGGGTTTGGGCTAAAACCTTGTGTCCAGTTGTCTGTACTGCTGGTATTTATCTTTTGGGAAGCTTGTTTAAACAAATATAATAAATAAATAAATACATCATGGAATACAGTGTTTTCGAAATCTTATTGTGGAACGTCGAAAACGCTACAGCAAAACTGAAGAGTGGATGTTAGACGATTGGTGCATTGTCGGCACTGATGAAAACAAATATTTCTATTAAAATAACGCATTTTTTTCGAATACAAAGTGAAATTTAAGAAAATTGAGGCGGGAAATCTTCGGTATCATTACATTACTTGATTGTCCTTTAATTCCTTTGAGGCGCCTTTGTAATAAGATGTTTGTAAGTGACGACGTCAGAAAGAAAGAAGGAAGGACATGTGACTTCAATATGTGCTTGCCTTTGTCGATCAGTAATTTTTCTATAGTCTTAAATTTTTTGTTGTGCCATTGATTTCGTTTGATTTAACATTTTATACCAGAGTTGTATTTCAGACCAGAGACATAATTCAATATATTATAATCCAGTCATTTCTTTTAATCGGTAAATAATTACTTATACAGGCCGTGAAATCTGCACTCCGTGTCAAAAGTTTGAGCGAAGCACTAAACAACGTGCCCTTTGAAACTATTCGAGTGAGTCCTGTAACAAGTGGGTAATTCAATCGGTATTTATGATTAATTTTGGTTGCTTTTGTGTACATATTTCCAAAAGTTTGAGAAAGAATAAATTAAAACATAACATCCTAACATAAGAATAAATTAAAACATAACATCCTCAGCGAAAGCAAAAAATCTAGGTGTGTTTTTTTATACAAAGTATTGAGATGTTTTTATGAAACTGCTAGACAAACTATCAAACAAGCGGATTAAGCAGAAACTTGAATTTTTACGCAAGTAAATTACTTCAAGTTTTAAACGTTATTCACTTCGTTTTGGCGGATAGAATTTACACAACTTTCAATTAATCAGCAGAACTGTCTTTCAACTTGATGATTCCATATTAAAGCATCTGATTGCATCCGCTTGATCAAAAGAATGTTGAAAGGAAAAATGGGTATAATTGCTAAAGTTCTCTTACAATTGCAAGATAAAAACAAAAACACTCAAAGTTTGGCATCCACAGCTAGTTTAGTTTAGGCTTACCAAAATCAGTAGTCGAGTAGGAAGTGTACTTCTGCAACAATTTTCTTTTTAGATTTGATATTTTTCAACGTTGTAAAGCTCGACAAACTTGTAAGCAAAGCAAAATACGTACATCCACAGCTTGTTTGTGCAGGGGTTGTAATAAAAGAAATGGCAAGAGTTTCTCACAAAATTAAAACAAAGAGCTTTAATTTTATACATATCGTAATTACTTCGGTTGCGTAACAACTTTTTATAACTACTCATTGCCTATGGCTTTAACAACGTGAATTTAAAGCCATTGTACACCTACACACACTGACGTTAAATTTTGGCTCAACTTCATTGCGGCGGTCTTCTTTTGAGTAATAATTATTGCAAAAACAGTAACGACTTAGTGACAAAAACGAAAAAGGTGTTAGTGCAACAGATTTTGGCAGTTATATCTAAAACGCTAGGCACACTGCGAAGTGACTTTTGTTCAAGAGGGATGCGAGTCGCCTGCAAACATTATTACAAAAGAATTATAAAAAACGTAATAAATATAACACGAACGGCAAAAGTTTTTTCATTGTTAAATATTGCTTTAGTTTAGCACAAAGTGGAGAATAAAACTGGCCTTGCTGCAATTCTTTAACTTGACTCTTTGTGACAAAGTGAGATTTGTTATTACTGATTTTTAGAAATAAGCAGCTTTGAGAAAATTAAGCAGACCGTATGGTGGACACTAATTTTGATTGAAAAAATTAAATTTTGATTTTTAAAAAAAAAGAATGATTCTCTTCATTTGCTGATATTGAGCGATCCTAAGAAATCGAAAAATCCGTCCAAAATTAGTTTTCTACTGGCAAGGTCTTTTGGTACGACAATGGAAAATCAATCCATGCAGTTACACTGATCATAGTTGGAAATTTTCAAAAACGATTTAAGGTGACACAAACATTTGTGCGACGTCAATATTAACGCTAAAATCATAAAAATTGATTGCAACCTGAAGTTGTTGACACATAATAATAAAAAAGGTTGGAAAATCCACGTTTCTCCGTTTTTACGAATTATGAAATTGTTGTTTAAAATATGCATCATCGCCACCAAATAAATCAAATTTTAGAGAATTGAACTGCATTTCGCAATTAAAACGTTTGCAATGTAACGACTAACTTGAGTGTTTAGTTTTAAAATCTTAGCAAAATTTAAATTCTTAAAAAATGATCAATTTGGTAAATGTTTTGTTCATCTCCTTTAATTGCTGGACTGTAATCTAACGGCTAATGTCTTCTGACTAAGAAATCAGCAAGCAAGCCATTAGATTGTGTTTGTATCGAAGAACACTTGAAAGAAGCTAAAATATATAGAGATTATTTTCAGGTTGACATGTCTCACCTGAATAACAACACATGTTTATCAATGAAACACATGCAGTTTTCCTCAGCGAAGACAAGAAAAGAGCTTTAGCCTAAAATGTACAAAAGAAATTTTTTGAAAAAAAATTCTGTTCCATCCATTGAAAAAATTCTGTTCCATCCATTGAAAAAAAAATCTGTTCCATCCCCACTGAATTTTCTTCTTTACAGAACACAGTTTTTTCCAACAGAAAAAACTAAGGTCGGCCGTTTGCTAAAAAAGAAAACGAAAAAAATGCGGTCGTTGGTTTCGATGTTGATTCAATTTTGAATAAACACCGGTTTGGACATTTATTTTTTGAAATCAAAATTCTAAATTTGAAATAAAAAGTGTTTCACTAGTTACAATCCATCAAATAAATATCTATCCTTTCGTCATGTACTTTTAGAGTGTTTTTCAACGGACTCAAAATAAATTCATGGCAGTGGTTGGGTTCTCACTAGAGGTGGCGAAGGATACTTTCAATATTGTTGTTCGTTTGCGCAAAAGGCAGAATTAAAAAAAAAACACAGGTGCTTTTTTCGCTCGTGACTTTATGAAAACCTCTTACTTGTTTGTTGCGCTCTCCAAGCAGTTGGAGATCTTTTCTCTATTCGAAGATAAAATTGGTTTCTCCGGCGCATGCTTATGTTATATCAATATATAACTTGGCCATTAAATTAACTTTGAGGATTCGCTATACAGCCAGACTGTTTTACTGTAATATACAAAACACTGACATCAGTTCAAAAACATCCGCTAAACAAAATCTTTTGTTCGTTCTTTTCAAAAAACATAGTTAAAAAGAAGCTTCCGAGCAAACGAACTTAGTTAGATAATTGGGCAAACTTTTACGAAATGGGGAAAGACAAAACGCAGTCGATTTATTCAAAGTAGGAACAGGGGCGGAACATGTATTCAAAGTTTAATCTTGGGCAACAGTGCTAATAGTTTGTGAAAAGCTGGGCCCTTGTTTTTTTATAATAGCCTCGTGTCGTACGACAGATTCATTATTCAAATCAAGTTTAGCCAAATACAATTGGACCGAAACAGACAATACTGTTGCTGACTGTATATAACAGCAGCAGAAAATTCGTATTATCGATGAAAAAAAATGGTGGTTTTCAAAAATCTCTTTGTGTACATTGCAGAGTAAATTTTTTTGGTTTTGAAGATAATAAAAGTGCAAACTTAACAGATGATTACTAGATATTTTTCTTTCAACCAGTTCGTTGCTTTCCTAGCTCTTGTATTTTTAATTAATGTGTTTTGTGGAAGATCTCCTAGATACACGATCAAGTTTCAAACAATGATAACCAATTTATCAGAACCGTTAGTCCAATGTTAATATTACAAACAAAGATTTTTCTTGATTATAAATTACCTTAAAAATTAAGCAACTGGGATTAAAGTGCCGTTTTTGCATCTTCCTACCAGACACTCCTTTTCTTTCGGCTAATGAATAGTTGTTTATGTTTTATAGCTATATATTGTGTGTGGTGTACGTAATAAGAAGCTAAAAAAGGATAACTTAATTCTGCTTCGTTTTATGTTGGGTGCATGGTTACGGTTATGATCTTTTATTCTATGTTTGGTTCATTGCTAGCTTGTAGGCCATTACCTCGTTTATACATCTGAAAGCTTATTTAAATCTTCACAGAAAGGAAGGAATATAGTTTCTACTACTTTACCGTGAAGAGGGACTATAGTCTATATTACTCTACCCTGAAGAAGGACTAGTGTCTATTCTACTTTACCCTGAAGAAGGATTATAGTCTATACTACTTTACTCTGAAGAAGGACTATAGTTTATATTACTTTACCCTGAAGAAGGACTATAGTCTATACTATTTTACCCTGAAGAGGGACTAAAGCCTATACTACTTTACCCCGAAGAAGGACTATTGTCTATACTACTTTACCCTGAAGGACTATAGTCTACTGACTGCTTTACCCTGAAGAAGGAGGACTATAGCCTATACTACTTTACCATGAAGAAGGATTATAGTCAATACTATTTTACCCTGAAGAAGGACTAATGTCTATACTACTTTACTCTGAAAAAAGCCTATTGTCTATACTACTTTTCCTAGAGTCCTTTATCCTGATAAAGGACTCTAGCCTCTGCTACTTTACTCTGAAGGACTATAGTCTGTGCTACTTTACCCTGAAGGATAATAGTCTATACCACTTTACGCTGATAAAGGACTATAGCCTATACTACTCTACTTTACTACTTTCGATAATTTCATAGCGGGATGAACTGTACCATTTTTTAATTACTACTGACTGAAAACTCTAGTTTTTCTAAGCAAATGGTAAGCGCTTACCTATCCTGTGTGCAAACGCCAGTTTCACTCTCAGCGTGGTCATTTGAACGATAATTATTTTGTCACATGGCGTGCATATTTCAGTTTTTTTTTTTCGGTTTAACTTTCTATTTAACAATTAGACCTGCAGCCCGCAAGGACTACGGATAATAGCCCACGAGGCGAAGCCGAGTAGCCAATCAAAACTCAGGATTTGCATTAGTTCCCTAGTTGGGTGATACTAAAGCAAATTAGCCCTTCTGGTTTTGCCTCTCTATTGTTTGCGTTTTTCTTTTGTTTTCAATAAGCGTTCTTTGTTTGCAAATGATAAAAGAAAAACTCTTGTGGAGTAAACACGGTCCCGCTTGGTTGAGGCTGAAGTCGATGTCTCGCCTCTTCTGGCCAACAAAAACTGCAACCGAAATCAAAGCAGGACTTCATGAGCTAGTTCCCCGAAGCCCGTTATTACAATTTTGTAAAATTTTAACCGTCTGTGCATAGATTATTAGGCATTGCTAGACCGTACACAGTTTCCTGGCAAATCACAGGCATGTCCATAAACCAAATTTGGCAGAGCGGACCAATTGTAAAACTTGGTAGACTGAAAAGAACGGTTCCATCTTCCAACTGGAATGCTAAGGATCTGTATTGTCATCCGAACTAGAATACTGTGGGACACACAAAATGTATAATATCGACGGAGGGTATTTTTTCTAGTGTCGAAGCAATTAGTCTCGCCAATTGAACGAGACATGTCTGGGGCTACCTAAGGATAACATCAACAGCAGGATTGATTTTTTATCCATACAACTTTATTCACTGCAACAGATAGACAAACAACCTGCAATCACTGAAACGACTAGGAAATGACAAAACAGACAGTGAAAATAGTGTGTAGCTTGTCACGAACAAGATTCCATTCCATCTCCATTATTAAGAATTTATCACTGTTCCAGTTCATTTATTTCCGCTTTACAACATTACGTTGACAGACACATTCTACCTGTAAATAGCCAAGCTAGTCTAGGCAGGTAGTGTGAGCACGCGCTAGTCATGACAAAATAAATTTACAGACAAAATAACAGCAACAACTATAAATTACTTAAACTGTTAGCTATACATGTACAGATTAAATAGATAAGGTTTTTTTACGAAAAAAGAGAGAAACATACTATATTATACTTTTTGAGAATTGCCATATTTTGGTAAAAGTATTTCCCAACGGTCATTCCCAATTTAATAATCTGATGACAAATATGGATTAAATTCCGTCAAAAAAGTATTCAGAACGTTTACCGAGCGTAAACAATAATAATTTTTTCAACTTGAATCTCGATCAAAACTCTGAATTGGAATTTAAACTTTTCCACTATATTAGTTGTAAATATGTACCTTTCGCCTCATAGTTTTAATCAACTCAAATACAAGAAACAGCGGTCTCTCAAATAATTTTCTTTACTCCATTACAACGTAAGAAGCTTAAAATGCAATTTGGATAATTTTCATACACATCTTTTAAATGAACTCAGGATTATCGTTATCACAGAAACTAAAATTAAGGATGCAAATTTTTGTGACTTTAACCCAACACTTCCTGATGTGAATTTGAATATGTCCCAACACCTCTTTCAGCGGGAGGTGCTGCAGTGTACATTAATTGATTTGGACTTAAAATGTTCAATGACGCTTCCCGTTGAAGCTTGAATTTTTTTCAGGCTGCTCTTTCGCAATTACTTAAATTGCATTCATAACCGCGAAAGTCATATCTTAACGTCATTGCATATAACCGTGGTACAAATCATAATGATTAAATGTTCAGTAATTAAAAAGAGCTCTAATGAGCCTTTTCGAGCACTTTGGATCGAAGTAAACTTTTTGAACAAAGCTAACATCATTTGTGGTGTCATCTATCGTCAACATAACTCCGACTGATAAACAGACTTACGAAGACATTAAATGGGATCCAACTCACACGTAAGTCAAACTTGAAGTAATGTTGATAAACGAATCATCACCGTAGGAATATGTAAAAGCTGACGTTTCGAGTGTTATCCCTTCGTCAGACCATCACTACGGCGATGATAATTCGCTTATCAACATTACTTCAAGTTTGTATCTACTCGCCGACGCATTTGCTTACAGTTTGATCACACGTAAGTCAGTCGTCTTGCACGAATTGCTGTCAGAACTCCTACAGGATCTAAGAAGGTCTCGAATTTTAAAGCCTATATGAGTTACTGAAAACACTCAAGAGGTAATGTGGTTGCGCTTACACATAACTTTAAGGAATATCTAGAGCCCTTTTTGACACCATCTGTAACAGACTTGGTTAAGTTAAACCCAACATGTTAGATTTTTTTACGCAATCCGGTAAAGTTTTGAGTTCTTTTGGACTTGGTGAATTGTTAAAATTTTCCTGTCCATTTTGTAGTTAGCCTTGGGAAACTTTTTCTTACCTGATGCATTGAAAATATCTGAGAAAATCCAACCACTTGTTGGTAAAAATGTATTACTTCCCGATAAGGTTTTTGTCGAGAATCAGACGAGAATTTTTCACATCTGCTGTGAAATAAAACGAAGACGTTTGTTGTCTACACGAAGACGCTTGCTGTCCACACGAAGACACTTGCCATCCACACGAAGACGTTTGCTGTCCACACGAAGACACCTGCGGTCCACACGAAGACGTTTGCCGTCTACACGAAGACGTTTGCTGTCTACACGAAGACGTTTGCTGTCCACACGAAGACGTTTGCTGTCCACACGAAGACACTTGCATGCACACGAAGTCGTTTGCTATCCACACGAAGACGTTTGCTATCCACACGAAGACGTTTGCTATCCACACGAAGAAGTTTGCTGTCCACACGAAGACGTTTGCTATCCACACGAAGACGTTTCCTGTCCATACGATGACGTTTGCCATCCACACGAAGGCGCTTCCACTTGCAATAAACGCTTAAATTCTTGATCGTTAACATGTCCCGTTCGGCATGAGAACGATCACATTAAAGCTCAGCTTTCGAATTGAGTATTTTCGTATGCGACTATACCTAGCGTATTCATGTGGACACTCCTAACACTTATTTTTGTAAACGCTAGATCATGTGACTCGTTTCCAACCCTTTTTCAGTTTTTGAGCAACGCCAAAACTGTCGGATGTGATATTGTCCTTGCGCATGCTCACTAATGCCTGGCATTGAGTAACATCCACAAAGCCGTTTGAATCGTTTTCAAGTGGACAGAGAAAGTTTCAGTCGTTTACTTTTAGTCGTTTTTAAAGCGTCTTTTTGTGAACGGAGCCTAAGAGTGCCTAGATAAATATTGCGAGAACTTTTTTATTATGTTGTATTTTTTGAACACAATTTAATTTGTGTCTAAGAAAGTAGATAGCAAGTAGAGATGTTCGCTACATTACTCGCCTCTTCTCCATCACCACTACCCAGGATCGAAACCTGGGATGACACATGGGTTGAGATTTGTCGACTCTCAATATCACTCCGAGGGCTTTTCTCCGGGTACTCCGGTTTTCCATCCTTTCCAATTTAATCGACTTTCGCTCCAAGATCTGAGCCGTCGAGAGATTAAAACATTAGCCTCTGGCTAAGAAGAATGAGAAAACTTATCACAGTATTTCTTTATTTTTATTTTTTGTTTATTCTCTACAGCTAAGGATATTTTAAAATCGCTGTTCTTAACTTAAAGCTGATTCAAATAGAATGCGTTCATCGCTCGGGATCGTTGGTCAAAAACATTTGAAAAAAACTATGTTTTCTTGGTTATGGACGCTTTGTTTTAAAAAAAGAACAACTTTATAAGAACAACGAGGCTCAAATTTGCCAAAATTTAAGAGCAATTTAAGAACAAGCTCAGGCTGAGGCTTCATAACTAGGAAAGTTTTTGTGGTAGAAAATTGATTAAAACTTAGCGATAGAGCATATAAAACATAAAAAGATTCACTGTATAAAGACTGCACAACAAACAATGAAGGTAGTTCGCCTCTAAATTCAGCCCTACAATACATAATCTATTATGTGGCGCAAAGCGTTTCAGTTCCAATACCTATTTTATTTGTATTTTCTTCAGTAAAAACCGCTCACAGAAATAAGAGTAATTAAGAACAAATTGAGGCTGAAATCGCCAAAAAATGAAGAACAATTATGAGCCTCGGCAAAATTTACTGGTTCTTATTAAAAAAAGCGTATAACCAATTAATATATTGGCGTGAAGAAGCAATGAATTCGTAAACATTTGTTTTAGTTGCAGTAGATAGTGATTTTTATTTTGACAGTATACAACCTCGCTTGACTTAGATCCCGTCATTTTAATTCTCACGAGTATGTCGCATTGGGAAAATAATATATGCAAACTAAAATGACAAACACTGATTACAAAATAAACCTACCGAACACTTACTTTACAAGTATACAACAATGCTATTTTTGTCAAGAGAGTTTTTTCTGCTCAGTGAAGCAAGAAAGAAGTAAAGCACTGTGTTGAGATCAAGGCTTTCTAAAGAGTATCGATTGTATGTTATTTTTACAATTTTTTTTTCATCAGAACCGACTCTTGTTTTGTCATTTTAAACATCTAGAAAACAATTTTTCTCGCTCGCACAATCTATATACATTTTGTTTGTTGCTTGCTTGCCAAGTTGAGTACACCATACACTGCTCTCATAAAACTCATATAACATTTTTGTACTTTTTTTAGTTTGTTTCATAGGAGTTTCTTACTTCTTTCAAACGAGAAACAAACCTTGAAAAGTTTTCGATATTTTCATTGAACAATGATCTGTAATGAAAGAAAAAATATAAGACAATTAGTATTTTCTATCGTAGGAAGTGTACTGTATTTTCTTTTCAGATAGTACAAATACAACTTCCTTGACAGTTTACGTCATACACAATGAACTGTGCAATGAGTACTTCAAAAAAATAAAAAAAAAACCGACAGCGTCAAACGCAATTTGTTTAAACTGCCATCTTTCAATTCAACACTGTTCTCCTCTTTCCCTAAAACATGCACGAAAATTAAGTTTTCTTTTGGAAGTTTAACGATAAACACCAGCAACTGAAATTGGAGGTGGCTAGAACAAGGAGATGGTGTTTACCTGTTAACCAGTTTTATACATGTGTGGAAAGATTCCCCGCCAGAAAGATTCGTACCGTCAATCAAAGCCTGAAAGTTTATTTATTTCACCTGGCGAAATGTTTGCTGTTGTAATGGCAATTAGAATTTTGTGACAGACAGTTGCAAGCATAGATCATTGAGATGCAAAACTTCGTTGTTATGTAGGCGTAGAGCTTTTTCTGTCGCTCAAGTACAGCAAAGCACGAACAGATTATCCAAATGAACTTGCTCTTCGCCGACAACTAGTTGACGAAAATCTTCTTCATCATTATTGCAGGAAGGTGAGACAACACCCCAGTCACGTCTATGTAATTGTTGCTATTATGGTTCATATTCAAAGTTTTCGTTTTTTTACTCGTAATCGAAACGAAAGCTCAAGAATTCGACATCAATTAAGATCGTTGGAACTCTAAACAGCATGTGTTTTTTGATAAAAGTAAAGTCCTCCGAGCTAGTCAAGCGAAGTCTACTGATACATATTACGTACTTAGTCTTTTAAATTAATTGTATAAGCGGATCAGACTTCCTAAGCACAAAAGCTAAATTCAAACGAATTTCAAAAGTCAAAAAAATAATCGTTTAATTTTGCGAAAGACTTGGAATTAAATCAAATGTAACATAAATCACATCGACAGCTTTTCTTTAATTTTCATCTTCTGTTTCTTGTTTAATTCGCTTGTTTTAGACATGTTGTCAGCTAATTAATCCCTAAATTCCTGGTGGTATATATAGAAAACAGACTACAATCTTGATAAGCTGTTCTCTCGTTTGAAATCAATAAAAAATTATTTATATCGGACTTGGCTACGATATAACGACTTTTTTAAAAAGTCCCAATGAAGTAACACTCCCAGCGTTGTATAATTTGCAAGCTGACGTTCGTCAGTTGATAAAAGCATTCCGTGGTCGTTATGAACTCCTATAACTACTTTTCGCTTTTCCTCTGTACACAATCATAATTATCAATTCGGGGCTTATACACGGATTTGTGCATATACTCAATAGTACTAACAAAGTATTTCACTTATTAAAATCAGAAATATCTTTTCAATAAAACGCGTTCGCTATTTTAATCGTACTGAACGATACTTATTTGAGGGTTATAGCATCATTCTTCATTGCCAAAGTGCATTTCCTTTTAAAAAAACACAGTCGTTCCAACTCCGGCAGAAGCGGAGATTATAAATTACTTCAGTTATTAGAAATTAGAGTTCGATATATTTTGATGTCACTATTTATAGCTGTAACTACAACTGCAATATTCAAATTGCGTTAATTGCCTGGAAATATTATTGAGCTCGTGGATATAATTCTCTCAATCTAAAATATTTCTATTGCATTGTACTAATTTTTGCAACTACATTTCAACATTTGATTTTGCAGACATTGACTATACTATATGCATTTTGGCAGACCGCGTGCTTGATTTATTTTGACCGCAAAACCTGTTTCTTAGGTTTAATAAAATAAATGCTTATCCCTCTGGTACATTTTAAATTAAATCTCTGACTGTTATATGAATTTGACAGACAAGAATTTGCAAATCTTTTGGATTTTGAACTGTGTTGACTACAAAGGTAAAGTTTATTTCTTTGCGAAAATTAAGTAAAAAGCAAATTTAAAATCAAAGACACAGTTTATACTTTTAGTATCAGTTAAAGGCGTATTGTGTTCCAAAAACAAATATTAACTTTCCTGTATAGAAATGTTTAATGCATATCTTGGCTTTCAGTTTAGACTTTAGTGCTCGTAGACTCTATAAGTAAGTTTTTTAGTGTTATAATTGTTGATTTTTTGGGATTGTTTAATTCTACAGGATGCTTCGAGTTGTATACTCTTATTTCCTATAGTTTTAAAGATCATTGCAACTAAAGTATTTCGTTATCCGGCTGCAAAGTTTTAAACACCCTTGCTATTTCAATTTCAAATTGGAAGACTGAAAAACCATAAGACACCTCGAATGTCAAACTTAATCCGATAGTTAGCTTTGTCGGTTCAGGTCTTATAACTTCAAGCTAACTCTCCGTATCTCTAGTATCTACAAAATTTCTTGCTTCTTCTTAAATGAAAAAAATATATAACAATACTAAAATAAAATAATATTTAATTCATATTTACCAACATCAACCATTCTTTTTTAAGATTTTAAACCATTTTTAAAATCATCTGCTTTGCAATAAGTCGACCAATATGGAATATTACCAACAATTAACTTAAGTTTAATACTAAAATCAAAGACATAATTCACATATTAGTATCAGTTAAAGGCATATTTTGTCCAAAAAACAAATAATATTAACTTTAGTGCGTATATTGGCATTTTTAGTGGCGTAAACTCTAAATTGCTCAGTTTTATTGCTTAGTCTTTTTGTGATATATTTTTTACTCTATCGTTTACTTCGAGATCTCTACTTTTATTTCCTGACCTAAAGTATTTAGATATTCGGCTACAAAGCTATAAATAAGCCACGGAAAGGTGCTGATATTTCAATTTCAAATTCACAAATTTAATCCGATAGTTAACTTTGTCTGTTTAGGCCCTATAACTTCGAGCTAACTTTACTAAAATCAATCATTCTTTTTTATTTCTTAAACTATTTTCGAAATCATCTGCTCTGCAACAAGTCAACCAATATAAAATATTACCAACAATTTAACTTTAATATTCAACGTTTAAAATCAGGGTATTAGTAAAATTTTAAATTTTCAATATCTTAGAATTTTTTTCCATATATTTTTTTTCATATTGCTC
>JAOCNB020323406.1:4901-15826 GCA_026546465.2 Palythoa caribaeorum
CTCTGATTATTTCTCGTTCTCCCAAACTTCCACTCGTGCTTCTATAACTCTGTGTAAACATTCAGGCTCCTGTTCCCTCTGATTATTTCTCGTTCTCCCAAATTTTCACGCGTGTCTCTATGACTCTATTTAAATATTCAGGCTCCTGTTCCCTCTGATTATTTCTCGTTCTCCCAAACTTCCACTCGTGCTTCTATAACTCTGTGTAAACATTCAGGCTGCTGTTCCCTCTGATTATTTCTCGTTCTCCCAAACTTCCACTCGTGCTTCTATAACTCTGTGTAAACATTCAGGCTCCTGTTCCCACTGATTATTTCTCGTTCTCCCAAACTTCCACTCGTATTTCTATAACTCTTTGGAAACACGGAAAAATATTTTCTATTTCTTAAATAATATATAATAAAATACAAAACAAATCTATTCACTATCTCCATACGTCTGTAATGTAAATCATATATAGAATACGTTAAAATGTGGTGAGAACAGAAGTGATTCCTTGACTTCGTCTTGTGACGTACTGTATCGTACAACACCTTTGCCTCAATTATACTACTGGCACACGGCCGAATGGAATATACTTGTGAAGTCCAAAATCTTATATTGTAAAAGCTACAATCTCAACAACAATTGCCTTTTTTCTAATTTTTTCTCTTGCTTTTTCTTCTTTTTCTTTCATGTTTGTAATTGCTTTTTTTCTACCAGTTCGTTCAAGATTTACGACCCAAAAGTAGGAATGACGAGCAGCGGCAGCTGGAGCGAGCACTCGAGCTCAGCAAACGACAGTTGGGGCGGTATTCAATGGTCCGTTTCCTTTTTCCAGGGACTCACTGCTCGCTTGTTTCTTTGTTTATTATTTGTTTTTACTTTGGCACGGGAAAGGAAGGGAGCTGGGGTTTTAGAGGTCGTATTTGTCTGTTTCCAATAAATATAATTAGTTTTGGCCCTTTTAGTTGCCGGTCTGAAAAGTTTAATTTCTTCCTGTTTTCTTTTTTTATTATATGCACTGATTTATATTTTAAGACCAGTAATAAACAAAAGTTACCACAAATTACAGTATAAACGGTACACTACCGAGAGTAATACTTTAAAAGATAACAGTACCAGTAAATTTGTATTTAAAAATGATCAACAATTTCCCGCTGCACAGACGTAATCGACTTGTTCGTTTTGTCCTTTTTTGTTAACTTGTTTCCCAGAAACAGTTGCATGAAAGTTGCAGAATTTACCTAAGATAATAATGGCAGATATTTTAATATGTTTAAAAGTGTTGATATAACTTGATTTTGTATTAAACTGTAATGCACGTTGATAAATATGCCCATCAAAATATAAGTTGAATGAAGATATAACGGGCCACTGCCCTAGTGGTAAATCTGTTGTTGTTGTTAATATCATTGTTGTTGTCGTAGTTGTTATAGTTGTTGTTGATATTGTTATCATTATTATTGTTGTCGTTGTTTTTATCATCATCATTGCAGTCGTTGTTGTTATTGTTATCGTTGTTGTTGTTGTCATTGACACTGTTGTCGTTGATTTTGACTTACTTTTTTATCTCCTTTAACTCTTATTTTCTAAAATGTTACTCCTAATGCAAGTGTTGTCGTCGTTACACTCAGTGAACTTTAACGCTGCTTACCTTCTGCTAAGTAATGCTTACTAACTGCTGGGCTGGTACGAACAATCTAAAGGCACTGTTACACGGGGCAATTTTGCAAGTTGCTGTGAGATATCAGACGAGGGTAATTTTTTTGCAACATGCAATGATTTCGTTCGTTGCCTGTGATAAAACGAGATATGTTAGCGGTTTCTCGCAGTTAAAACAAACATGACGCGACTGTCGTGCGTACAAAGTAACTCATTTGTTTCTTTTTTTTTTGCGCTACGCCATTCTGCTGCTTTCAGCTCAAAGACTTTTAATTTGCACTTCTTGTGATGGAAGGTTGTAAAACAGCAGTTTTGTCTTTGTTGTTGTTATTGGATGAGCAGCTGTCATGTTTATAAATAAATTTGATTGGCTTCTCACCCTGACTCAGACATTGGCGTTGCGAAGCAGGCTGCCCAGTACATGTTACACGCTGCAACTTGCAAAAAGTGAAAGATTGTTCAACTTTTTCTGCAAATTGCGAGTTGGACAGAGTGATGTTACACGCGCAATTTTGTCAGCAAGTTGCTGAGAAAATTGCTTCGGGTAACAGGGCCTTAAGTGTTAATCTTGCGTGAGAAACTTAGAGATGATAAATCGTTAGTTAATCTACGTGCTGAATGAATCCTGTTATGGCTTATAAGAACACACTTATTTGCCTAAACTTATGTGCCTCCTTTTTTTATAATTGTTTCTACAAATACTATTTTTTTACATTCTTTATTGAACAAAACCTAAAGTTTCTCTCTTGCATCGTAACGAGATTCGTCTTGTATCTTTACAGCAAGCCTCCTTTGTAGTGTAGAGGTATTTCATTTATAATAGAAGTATTTTGTGTAAATTTTCTCGTTTCTGTGGAGGCAAACTGCCGTCTTATCTTTTTCGTCGACAAACGTTTTATTTGAGAGATTTCCAGTGCTGCTCAAAAGCGACACTTGCAAATAGATACAGAATAACATAGGCGCGCGCAAATATGGAATTTGTTTTCGAATGTTCAAATAGTTATCGCGAACGAGGAGATTCTCCAAGTGACCATATATTATTCTGTTTATCATGTAAAAATTTACAACGGAAAACATTGCGTAATTTATCCCACGCCAACGTGTACGGAAATTTTTCGGAAATCATCGGAAATCTACGGAAAGCTTAATTCGGAAATGTAAAAAAAAACGTATTTTATGCATTTATGAATTTTTGAAAAACTTTGAAAAAAAAAACTTTAAAATCGTTTTTAAGTAATTTTGCGTGTTTTGCAAATTTTCGGAAAATCAAGGTCACTGATTATTTAGATACAATATTTCTCAGTGGCAGAGAACCCTACAAGGCACTCTTCTTTATATAATAAAGTACTTTAAGGATAGTTAATATATAAAATACATGAGATATAACAGTTTTACTAACGTGAGAACAATGTTGCAGAATTCTTTGGATCTCCCAGAGGGACAATCACCGCGACACTCATCGGGTAAGTGACTAATCGTCTTTTAGCCTTTTGTCAAACAAAACTGCTGTTTTGGCGGAAATATCTACTGGTTGGAGAGCATTGTGTGATGGCCTTGTCATGATTCACTGAGTACATTTTCGTGTGCGAGTTTTGCACCATCAACGTTTGATTTGGAAAAATTACAAATGTTACAGAAACGAAATTGAAGGGGAACCTAACTGAACTAAGTTGTAACTCCACTAGATTTGCGTGTTCTTGAAAAGGCTCGTACAAAAACACCGAGGTCTGAAATTTTTACATACTGATTAAGCAAGCGAGGTTAATAATTCGTTTATTATATGACTTTTTTTACTTCCGGTAACTTACCCCTTGCCGACATCTACGGAAATCATGGGAACTATCCCACAGTTTTCGGAATACATCGGAAAGCTTCGGAAATGTTTAAAAAGTGTTTCGTTTGCATTTTTGGATTTTTGAAGATTTTCTAAAAGTCCTGGGAAGTGTTCGAAAATCTCTGGAAATTTTTCGAAAATTACGAAAGTACTTTAGAATCGTTTTTTAAATACTTTTGCCAGTTTTGATCATTTTCTTAAAATCAACGTCGGCCCGTGGACCCAATATGCATGTTTCCTTTCCGTGGGCCGAATACGCATTTTGACAGACCGCGCGTAAACTAACCAGAATATAATAAAGCATGTTCTCTTTACACGTGAAAATATTACTGTTGCTACGTTACCGGCGCCACACTGAGTGAATTTTACTAAATAGCGCTCAGTGGAATGCTGATAATTGCTCCTAGTGCAAAATTTCTCTATAAGGACATTTGATTGTTGTTGATTGTTCTTTGTGATGCGTCGCCTTTGCCTGCGGCGCCTTTGCCAAATTCACGGTGTTATGATTGCTACGATTGGAGTCTGAGTCTGAGTCGGGCCCAAAATAAACATAAACTTAATTGCTTTATTATAATAACGATTACAAGTCCGAGAAAGGAAAACATCATTCGGAAATCCAAGTTTTGGATCAAAAACGAGTCTGATCTTCAGGTTGAACAATATTTCAACTTTAATTCAAGTCATAATCATGTTAAGGGCGTTTAGAAGCACAGTTGTTCATAAAGAATTACAAGTCTCAAGAGGATTTCAGGCATTTAAAGCGATAAACAAAGAGATGTAATACGATTAGAAATTAGAATAGTTCAAGGTCTCTGGAGGTTTCGAGGCCTTCGTTTATGTTTGGTTTAAAATTCTTTATGTAGTAAGCCTCAAGGAATTGTAAACTCGACCATTTGTCACTCGAATCAATTATTTCTACGTTCCCATGAACGGCATTGAAAAGATTTTCTTTGAGGTTGATCAGACTCGTTTTAATCCAAAACTTGGATTTCCGAACGATGTTTTCTTTCCTCGGACTTCTAATCGTTATTATGTATTTGAAAATGTCAGATCGACGTGGCTGAATGTTTTGTAATTGTGTTGTTTCTATGCTGTTTGAGGGACACAAAGTGTTTTTTTAATTTCGTGAAATGTGGGATTACAAGTTTTTGCCCGTGTACCAGAAGTTGATAACTGTTTGTCTTGTGCAGGGTCAAGCTCGGGACTGAGTGCATCACCAACTCTGAGCCAAGAATGGTAAGTTCAGCAAGACAGCTACCGTCATGTGACGTCATACATCATGACGTCATTGTTTGCATCACGATGTCACACAATTCACATGTGGTGACCTATCCTGCTTATGCACATGCACCTGGGAACGCGTAACAGTCACGTCAGTTCTTTCCACCATTACATCAAGTCACGTATTAACCCACTGCTGTGTAATCAATAATTTGGGAACTCAAACGATGCCGGTTTGAATTTTTCTGTATGTAATTTTATTTACAACTAAAGCAGCCACAAAGCTCTCGATTATGGTTAACCCTAACCTAAAATGCTTTAAAAGTACAAAGTTTTACCTAACCTAGTTAAAGTCGAAGTACACAAAAAGTTTCCACATAAACAAGGATTGATCCCAGATTAATTGAAACTTAACCATTTAAACCCGTTATTCTTTTCCATTTCAGACAGAGCTAATCGACTTTGTGGAAGAAGCGTTGCTGGACAGCAATAAACTTGATATTCCGTACATATTAACTCGAGTTCGAACTTCTTAGTTTTCTCAGAGTCGAAAGTAACAAATTTTAAATGATACTTAATTAACTTAGAAATTATAATTCATAAAGCAATTGTGGTGAAAAGATCCCTCATGCTGTTATGGAGAATATGTTTAGTGAAAGTATCGGCGTAAAATGTGTCTATTTTTTAAAACAAAACATGATAATGCAACAGTTTTCTGACAGAGAGCAAGTATCTTAAAGTCTATTCCCTGCTGATCAAAGGAAAACTGAAATATGTTATTTCCAATTAAGTGAAGTGGAGTTTATCGTGAAGCATTAATTTAAGCCTTGTATGAAAATCTTGCATGGCTGATATTTGGATTAAAAATGAGCCAATAAATTCAAGAATGTTTATTTCATTTTTTATCTTTGAGCTTGTAGAGTGCTACCTTTGTTTGAAACTTCTGCTTTTACTGCACCAAAATTGTCTTTATAACACGATTTTATGTTAAAGTTTCTTCATCTTTTGGCAGTTTAAACGTAACCAAAACATGAAACAGGGTACAAACGAAGAAGAGAAATACTTAGAAATTACTAACCGAGCATGAGGTCTGTTAGGAAAAATATTAGACTGAGGTCTTGATTGTTTAAAGCCATTGAAGTGCGTGGTTTGTAAACAAGACTGAAATCTGATATTTTACCGTATATACAACGAAAGCGAGGTTAATAAATCGTTTATTATATGACTAGTTCAATTTTCTTTTATTATTCTTTTCCTTTCTCGTCAGTAAATTCGCCCGGAAAATAGTTGCCATTTATATTTGTTTTTCATGTTTTATCCAGGACAAATGCTTTAACTTTCTTAGCAAAGTTTGCAAGAGTCCCTGGTACAGAATTCTTCAGAATGTTTCACAAGTGAATTTAGAATTTGCCAGCTTAATCAGTGCATCCGGGATAGCGGCCCGGAATGCACGAACTGACTGACTGTGTGTGAACCAATCAGAATTGAGGAAATGACAAAGTCATATAATAAAGTTATTTAATGCTAAATGATGTTTGCAGCAATATCACTAGGACAATACTATTCAGTATTTTTTCTAGAAAACTAAATGGTAGAGTGAGTACCTAGAATATCGGCATATGTGGCGTTTCCCTGTTGAGTTTGTTTTACTTTTCAAAAATATATTTGAAAACATTATTTTCTTGCTAACCCAATCACTCTCGGCATTTTATGTTCGCTAAATTTCGGTAAAACAAGCTTGAATGATCTTCCTGTCGAGGCATAATATGGAAGATTGCTTGATTTTAATATTTATCTTCTGTAAATTTGCCCAATTCGTAGAGTGTAGAATACGGTAGAATAGGTTTTGTAATTTTAAATTCAGATTTGTAAAAAAGGAATTTACATGTATGAAGCCAGGCTGAAGGCAATGCTCAGACGTATTTCGTATTGTAAAAGCTTTAAATCTCACCAAAAGACTGCTTACTGTCATTTGAAGGTTGATAAACCTTATTAGAACTGAAAAGAAGGTGCTGTTTCTGTTGGTTCCTTTTAACTTCCCTAAATCAGTTAGTAAATAGCGGCTTAACAAAACTTTGTAATTATTTTGTATTACTAATATACCTGTACCAAACATTAATCGAGCTCTTGTTAGGAGCTGTTGAAGTTGCAAATATCAGGCCTAATAGAATATTACAAACTTAACAACGTTTGTGTAATGCTTTAATTTGCTGCTAGTGCCATTTCTTTTTATTAAACTTCGAATTTCTACCCAGAATATTCTTGAAGTAAAAGTAGTGTGTATAATCGTTGAGTTTGAAACGCCAGTGGAGGTGTTGGGAGAAAATTAAGTGTCAACGAAGACATTAATTGAAATTCGTTCATTAAAACGTATTTAGCTGAACGACGTGAGTTCTCGATTTTTATTATACCACAAGGTTTTCTGGTTTTAAACCTAAAATGTATTGTTTTCATTGTTTTTCAAAGCGGCCGTTTGAGAACAGTGTATGTATTTGAACTGGAAAATTTGTTTTAATTGCTCCAAAGAAAGAGGGTTATGGTAACTTGTCGTCGTGACTTGGGTACCAAATTTTAAAAAACCTGGACAACTTGCTCCTAATTTTTTAGGGAGACCTGGTAGTCAAAAGGTTTTAATAAGTACTAGTTGCAATATCAGAATTAACCCTTTCCAAGCAATTTAGCAATATCTCACTTTTCCATACAGGTTTCAAACAAAACAATGTAACTTATAAGAAATAAGGAATTGATCTAGTGGAATATTCTACAGAAATTAAAATTCTCCCAAACTGCTAATATTGGAAGTAAAAAGCCCGGTGGGAAGAATTTAACAATACGTCGTTTGCCGTATTTGCGGCTTAAAGGGTTAAGACAACCTCAAGAATTTTTCTTTAAGTTCAGGTTTCTTGTATAGAATCAAGCTAACTTGCAGATGCAATATAACCGATAACATTCAAAGTAACGTTTCGTAAATAAAAGTAACTGTTGACCTTCGTACACCTGATTCCATATACGTTCGTTCGTGGCCATTTCTTGTACGACTGCATGTGTACTTCCAGTTATTTTATTGTCCAATGAAACACCATTCGAGGAGCTTGTTAAAATCTGTTCCTTTATTTGAGTAAGTGCAGTAGGTGGGAGATACCAGGTTTGGAGTACGAAAATTTTAAGCAATGCGTGGTGATCATGCAAGGGTTTTTGATAACAAACTATACTTTAAGATGTTTAACCGGATAGGTGGGTGTTTCGTAACTTCAGAAATAAATATAACACCTTATTAGCTTTCCATACATTTGTACGAAAAAGTAGCTTTATTCTTCTGAGGGGCAAACATCTACAAGTTTTCAGTCTGTCTTGCTAACGACTTCATAGGAAGCGTGGGTTCGTGTCCCATTTTGGGCACTAAAGCCATTTTTCTGAGAGCTGTGTCAAAATGTAACAGCGTGTACATTAATTTCTATACTTGTACACACCTTTCCATCGCCAACAAATTGCTATGGTGTTTCTGAAATTAAACATTTCTTGATAATGGTATTACACCAGATCATGTTGGAAGTTGAGCTTAAATCTACAGCTTTGACGTGGATTCGAACAAGGTCGTAGTTGGGTGTCAAGATACTCATCGGGTCTTAAAGCAGTATCTAAGTAAACATCTATCTACCGGGCTTTGCTTGATATCGAGACATTTGCAGATTTTGTACTCGATCTCAAAACACCCATCTATAAGGCTGTACGAGGTGTTGAGACATTTACCAGTAGGATTGTATTAGGTTTTGAGACCTCCTACTAAGTCGCACCATTAATCGAGACAACAGTTGTGACATCCACCAGAATGTATTGTGTTTAGAAACCCACCTATCAAGTCGTATTTGGCGTAAAAATTTCCCTTATTACAGCACACTTCGTATAAGTAGATGGGTGATGAAACATCCATTTACTGGTTGTACTGGGTAACTGCCACCTTGTGGGTCCTACTGGATATCAAGATATCGAACAAATGGGTTGAACTTAGTGTCAAGGTAGCTACAAACCAGGTCATACTCTATGTTGCAACAGCACTTGTCGGGTAAAACTGGGTGTTGAGACATCCAACTATTGGCTTATGGTGGATGTGGAAACATTTAAATACCCTTTATTAGTAGTATTAGGACACCCAACTACTTGGTGTAGAGGTATCCCCCTAACAGGTCAGAGAGTCGCACCTGCTTGGTGATAGTGGTTGTTGAGACATCCACCAGCACATCATAATGGTTTTAAGGCATCTTCCTACCAGTTCATACCGGGTGTAAGAACATAACCTACCAGGTCATGCGGGGTGTTGAGGCATTCACTTACAATCTCATACTGGGTGTTCAGGAATGAATCTGCCCGGTCATACCAGATAGTGATGCATCCACCTACCAGGTCATACTGGGTGCTGAGTCATCCACATACCAGGTCATATTGTGTAGAGGCATTCACATACCAAGTCATAATGGATGTTGAGGCGTTCACCTACCGCGACATACTGAGTGTTGAGGCATTCACTTACTACGTCATCCTGGGTGTTGAGGCATCCGCCTATCCAAGTTATACTGAGTTTTAAGGCATCCACCTACACGCCATACTGAGTTTTAAGGCATCCACCTACCAGTTCAAACTGGGTGCTGAGGCATTCACCTACCACGTCATACTCTGTTGAGGCATTCACTTACTACATCATACTGGGTGTTGAGACATTCACTTACTACGTCATACTGGGTGTTGAGGCATCCACCAACCAGGTAATACTGGTTGTTGACGCATCCACCTACACGCCATACTGAGTGTTAATGGATCCACCTACCAGGTCTTACCGTTTGTTGAGGCATTCACTTAGTGCGTCATACTGGGTGTTGAGGCATTCACCTACAGTCATACTTTGTGTTGAGGCATTCACTTACTACGTCATACTGGGGGTTGAGGCATTCACTTACTACGTCATACTGGTTGTTGAGGCATCCACCTACCAGGTCATACTGGGTGTTGGAGGCATTCACCTACCAGGTCATACTGTGTGTTGATGCATTCACCTATCACGTCCTACTCTGTGTTGAGGCATTCACTTACTACGTCATACTGGGTGTAGAGGCATTCACTTACTACGTCATACTGGGTGTTGAGGCATTCACCTACCACGTCATACTGTGTTTTGAGGCATTCACTAACTACGTCATACTGTGTGTTGAGGCATTCACTAACTACGTCATACTGGGTGTTGAGGCATCTACCTACCTACGTCATACTGGGTGTTAGAGGCATTCACTTACTACGTCATAATGTGTGTTGAAGTGTCCACCTACCAAGTCATACTAGGTGTTGAGGCATTCACCTACCACGTCATACTGGGTGTTGAGGCATTCACCTAACCACGTCATACTGGGTGTTGAGGCATTCACCTACCACGTCATACTGGATGTTGAGGCATTCACCTGCCACGTCATACTCGGTGTTGAGGCATTCACCTACGACGTCATACTGTGTGTTGAGTTATTCACTTACTACGTCATACTGAGTGTTGGGGCATTCACTTACTACGTCATACTGTGTGTTGAGGCATTCACTTACTACGTCATACTGGGTGTTGAGACATTCACTTACTACGTCACACCTGGTGTTGAGACATTCACCTACCCACGTCATACTGGGTGTTGGGGCATTCACCTACCACGTCACACTGTGTTGAGGCATTCACTTACTACGTCATACTGGGTGTTGAGGTATTCACTTACTACGTCATACTGGGTGTTGAGGTATTCATTTACTACGTCATACTTAGTGTTGGGGTATTCACTTACTACGTCATACTGTGTGTTGAGGCATTCACTTACTATGTCATACTGAGTGTTAGGGCATTCACTTACTACGTCATACTGTGTGTCGAGGCATTCACTTACTACGTCATACTGGTTGTTGAGGCATCCACCTACCAGGTCATACTGGTTGTTGAGGCATCCACCTACCAGGTCATACTGGGTGTTGATGCATTCACCTATCACTTCATACTGAGTGTTAAGGCATCCACCTACCAGGTCAAACTGGGTGTTGAGGCATTCACCTACCACGTCATACTCTGTTGAAGCATTCACTTACTACATCATACTGGGTGTTGAGACATTCACTTACTCCGTCATACTGGGTTTTGAGGCATCAACTTACCAGGTCATACTGGTTGTTGACGCATCCACCTCAGGAACCGCGGAGCCAGTTC
>JAOCNB020324177.1:2500-15825 GCA_026546465.2 Palythoa caribaeorum
CACGTACGCGACGCCGAGTAGTGGTTACAAAGGCGATACGCACTCTTCACGTTTTGAGGCCGAGGGCGAATAATCTGTTGCGACTTTTTCTCTTTGTTCCAAAATGCATAGAAAACATTTCCCCTGTTTTCGCACCCTTTACACAGCCTCTCCTTCACGCGTGAATCGTTGATAAAATGCAGGCAAGCAAGATAAATTCCGTAGGGAAGTTGTTTTTGCTTTTGTGTATTTCCTTGGAGAACTGATCTAGGTGCTTCAAAGCTTTCGTTTGGTGGTGTTGCTCTTGTACTTGAGCTGCCCTTGAGTGTTTCAGAATAAGAGTTAGACTTCATTGATACGGTTTCGTTGGACAATGGCGGGAACATTTCGCCGTAAGTAGTCTCTTCGCTGTTAAACTCTCGCAGAGTTGAGGTCGGCTGATTAAATGTCGGAATTTCATGAGCAAGGAAACTCTGTAGACCTAAGCAGGTAAAATCGTCATGTGAAATATCGTCAAATATCATATGAAATATTGTATCGTATCAAATCTTATCATATTTATCATATCATAGCTTATCTTCTAACCCATCCGCTGATTTTTTGCGCTCTCATTGGCTAAAATGCATCACATGATACAAAATCGTAGGACGATTTTCTGCCGATTTACCCCTTCCGATTTGATATCCGTATTCCGATTTTGTAAGCCATTAATCAAACATTGAAAATTTAACCATTAAACTTTCGTTTTTAATGGAAAATAGAGAAAACCAAACAGTTCAAACAGCAGAATCTACGCTGGAGTGATTCGCTTCTCTGCGAACTGGTCATTTCTGGACAATCTATCAGCCGTGGATATTATATCCTCCAATATACCAGCCGATGGAAGGAGTTATTTACTAAATACTACATATCATATCAAACCATATCGTATTACTTATTACATGACATCATTTCATATATATAAACTAATCTGTATTAAAAAATAATTTTCCACTTATTTTCTACAACTTTTTATTCCTTCATCGATAAAAACTCAGTGAACGAGCTCAGGGATTTCCCAAAGCATATCTGCCTTTACTGCCTTAGCACTGTGTTTTGTACGTATAGTTTTAAACTGTTGGCTAAGCATGACCGCTCTTATTGTTATTTTTATCCTTTGCTGTACACGTTTCCTAGAGTTTTATAATTTATTCGTTTTACCTATTTTAAATCACTTTTGTAAATTTAACCATACACTTGAGAAAGACAGCAGTGCGAGCTGTCGAAAGATATTTTCTAATATAGATCAGTTTATATATTATATATTTTTAAAATGTCTGATCGCCCGAGTTTTACATCGTATCATATCAAAAAAATTAAATGTCATATGATATGATATGATATGATATGATATGATATGATATGATATGATATGATATGTCCTCCCTTGTTAGCTCCTACGTTTTCTGCTTATACCTTTGTCAATTTATGTGTACCTCTATCTAATTAGCACTCCTATCTTGCTGATCCAATATAGTATGGCCATCTGTCTAGATTAGCCTCTATACGGGTTATTATGGGTGGCCTGCACTTGTAAAATCTCCTTCCTTTCTTGTAATTTCTATGTTTTAAAAATCAAGAGTGCTAATAAAATTGTTGTTGTTGTATATCGTATCTTAGTTATCACGTATTATATCATAAATCCTATCATATATCACGTCATGTCTTGTCATATAGCATCGTACATCATACCTCATATTTCATATCTTATCTTATGACATCACATTTTATGTTATGTCACGTCAAGTCCTATCATATATCGTTAATATCATCTCATCATATGGTATCCGGTGAATCGTATTACAGACATCGTTTTATTACCATAACGCTTCACTCGAAACCGCTAGAGCAGGCAACCGTATTTCCTCGAATATACCGCGGCGTTTATTAAATTTTTCAAGATTTGGGTGCGGTGTTTATTCGATGGCGGCGTTTATTAATATTTTGGCTCTCAGGTGCGGCATTTATTGGAGAGCGGCGTTTATACGAGGGCGGCGTTTATTCGAGGAAATACGGTATTTGTTTGTTTGTTGTATTCCTGTGTTTATTTGTATCTTATAAATGGAATTATTTTGATATTAGAATTCCGGTTCTTTCATTTTAAACAAGCTGATCATGAGAAGACATATACTAGAACAAAAATCCTAACCTTTGTCTTTTAACATGTTCCACACAAATAATTCTTCTTTACCATGAGCAAATTTGCACTGCTCTCCAACAACACACGGTCTACCCGAAGTAACATGATAACAAAGCTCGTATGGTTTGGTGTAAGGTGGAGAAGGGCGAATAAGTTGCCATATAGGCTTGCTTCGGATTCGATACTGAAATGAAACCTGACCATCTGAATAACAATCTTTACAAACTTTGTTTTCCATGCTGGCGTCTCTAGTGAAATGGCGGCAAACCAATCTGATATTATACACCGGGGAAAACGAGTTCGTCAGACGCGACTGTGCTTGAATGTCATTGGTGTTTCTTATGGGCCTAAAGGATGTTGCAGTACTAACTGTAACTTCAGATGGGGAGGCAGTGTTCTTTCTCGAGGTCCTCTCTGTTAGTTCTCGTGTAGTACAAAGCTGCTGACTGGATTTTGAAAACCTTTTGAAGTCGTCAGTTGAGTTGCGGTCCCGTTCCATGTAAAACTGCCAGTTCTCTTTCATAGTCGCAGCTGTGGTAGTGATTCGCGTCGGTATATTTGAAGACAAATGGTGGAGCTCTAAAGAGCAATGCACATTGAGTTAACAAACTGAGTTTCATCATATTCAGGGTTTAGATTCCTAAAAGTAAAATGCCACAATTAACCAGAAGACCTCTAAACAAACGTTCTAAGCTTTTGTTTTTACCGGGTCTTCAGGTTTCACTTGAACTCTTTTTATCAAATCATAATATGCTACAGAAAATAATGGAAAATGACAAAAATCAAAGTCATGAGCTAGCAAATTGTTGCTCTTAGGTATTTTCGTAACAGAGGAACGACTTATTTTCTACTGTGTACATTTAATTATGACAACAACACATACTTAATAAGGGTTTTGAATGTAAAGAGTTCCTTCCGTCGGCTTGTTGAGGAGCTGTCACACTTTCGACTTTCGAAGCTGAAGTTGTTTGAATCAGTTGCCTGTCTTCTGACATTTGAATGTTTTCTGCTTTTACTGCAACAGATGTCTTGGTTTCTTCAGCAGAAACTTTTTGACTGATGCCTCCTTTTGTAGATACCAGTGTTGGTTCAGGTTTTAGTTTTACGATTTCGATACCTAGAAGAAACCAAAAAGGAAATGAATTAAACTAATTAAAACCCATGAAAGCAATAGTAGACCAGAAACCACGATAACTTGAAGAAAAAATCATTAACCCCAAAGCAAACCTCTTGCCAAGATGGTTCGCATGTCGAAATTTTTCAAACCATTAAATATGTTTAAGCTCAAAAGTGACGAAGGACAATTGTAAATGGTGTAGTGTTATTGAAAATAAACAAACTAAGGATATAGTATCAAAAAGACAATGAGATTTTTGGTTGCCGAAAAGATTTCAAGAAACTAGAAACAACCTTGATTACTGATACGAAGCTCGATTAACCTCTAGTCGTTTTACCTTTCCCAGGACTGAGCGATGAATTGTCTGCTTCCTCAATCTGCTCCTGTTTAGAGAATATATTAGCATTAATTGAGAATAGAGAAGAATAGAACAAGTTTCAAATGCTTGTTGACTAAAGTCTTGCATGCATGTTGGTAATTAAAGTCTCGTCTTGGCAATATTGTTTACTGGTTTAAGTTTTCAATAAAGTTTTGACCAAGCAACCTCGACAAGAAAAAATGTATTAAAAACACTGAATAATGCGAGAAACACGATACTGAGGCACTTTCAGGTTACAAAAGACAAGAATGGTTAAAAATTTCTTTTAAGGTTTATTTTTTACACGTGCCCTTGAACAAGACATTGGTCTTCCAGTGGATGACTCCGCAGTATAAACAAATTAGGTTTTGGGTATAAACTGCCATGATTAATGTCCCATCTAGTTATGGATGTCTAGCAATCTTATCCACTCAACACAACAAAACTGAAACCAGAGATAAACTCTCCTTAGACAGCAACTAGGTTTGTAAAACTGAGGCCGTGCGCTTCGCTTTAACGAATGACGCTCTAATTAAAAGCAGTAAAACAAATCCAACTGAACCCGTTGTAGTATCACCTCCGTTTGTTCGCTTTGTCTGCTCTTGGTCTTCTTTTTCTTCTAACAGAAAAAGGAGAAGAAAGCTCTTTTATCAACATAAAAACATGTTTTGATCACTAATAAAGAAAAATAATGTAAGGTTCCGGATTCAAAGGTTTGCC
Source organism: Palythoa caribaeorum (assembly GCA_026546465.2). Lineage (NCBI taxonomy): Eukaryota > Metazoa > Cnidaria > Anthozoa > Zoantharia > Sphenopidae > Palythoa > Palythoa caribaeorum. The sequence continues at coordinate 6,854 of JAOCNB020324177.1, forward strand.
ATAAATATTCCGAATTTTACTTAACGAAATGTCAGAATTGATATATATATGAGTCAAAGATCATCTCAAAATTAACAATGTAACTTGATGACGTCACTAGGGCATCAAAGTGAGGCTTAGCGGTGAAATGATTTGTGCAATCGTAGGAGTTTTGACTCTAACTATTATGATTTGTACCGCTGTTGGTCTTCTTTTTCTTCTAAAAGATAAAAGAAGAAGAAAGCTCTTTTATCAAATATAAAAACAGGTTTTGGTCACTATTAAAGAACATTATTGTTGGATTCTGGATTCAAACGACTGCTATATACATAATAATTTTCATTTAACGGAATCGGGTGAAGGTGCATGTCAGAATTGATATATAAAATGAATCTTAAATTAACCATGGAACTGCCGGGATATATACCTACTCGCCAAGGTTTTAGCAGTCCATACACTTCAACAGAACTTAATTTTTGTCCAGAATAAATAACAAATGTGATACAGTTAAAAGATACGTCTCACAAGTTGATGATATAGTTCTTTAACTGCAAACATGATTTTGACTTCAAACCTTTTTAACACTGAAAAACCTTTTAAAGACATTCGGGCTCCACCTCACCTTATTTGCGATCTATACTTAGATTTTTGTTTAAACTAACCCGTTTTTCAGTTCTGTGTTTTAAAAAGTATATATATGGTCAAGGGGAAAAGAATTAATAAAATGAAATCGGCCTTGTAGGTTCTTAAGCTTCCTTTGAACTTGGCTCATAGATGGTTCAAGACCATGTTTATGAGGCAAGGATTAATGACGTCATTCATCGGCTTTGTACTTCCACAATTAATTGCCTTTCTGCATGATGGCGTCACATGGGCATCAAAGTTAGGCTTAATGGTGAAATATTTAGTGCAATCGTCAGAGTTTTGACTCTGTTTTCGCCTAGTTTTTGTGCACGAAAGCGCTATTGTGACGTCATCACACATAACTTCTTGGCGTTATCTAGATGATAAACTTATAATGCAGATTCTTATAAACTGTGAACAGTTACAGACTTAAGCGCGCAAGCTAAGTACCTTTGGTGTTATTCCCGCCTTCTGCACTGAGGCTGACTCCGCTTCCGTGGCTTGTTCTTTCGTCTGCTTGACAGATTTTTGAGCATCCCCTTTCCAAACTACCTTTGGCTTTGCCCCAGTCTTTTCCCATGAAAAGAACTCGCCCTCTGTTACTTGTTCTTTCATCTCGTCAATACGTTGTTGTGCCACTCCCTTTGGCTTTGCCTCCATCTTCTCCCAGGGCAAAGAGTCCGGCGTAGCTTCTGTTACTTGCTCTTTCATCCGCTCGAAAGGTTCTAGCTTTTCACGATTCTCAAGCACCTTTGGCTTTGCTCCCGTCTTTTCCCAGAAAATTGAATCAATTTCTGTAGCCTTCTCAATTATCTGCTTGACATCTTCTCGTGGCTCTTCATTCTGAAATAAAAATTAAACTGCTGAAACAAATTTTACCCTGGGCGTTGACTCTTGCAAGGGAAAGGACAACAATAAACACAGAATCGAGAAACCATTTCTACAGCATGTATAAAGAGGAAGCACGCCACTTATTGTCGCTAATTCATTAAGAGAATACAAAGAGGGTTTACGTTAGTAAACAAACCTCTGGTTCTGATTCTGCTTTCTCACAATCCGAAGATTCATTTTCCTGGTTTTCTGTAGTCTTAAGTGATCCTCCAGTAGCTTTAACCTGTGTAAGTTGAACAAGTCAGTCTTCTATTATGATTTTGCAGAAATTCAACACCTATAGATTTGAATTCGCCTCAAGCCGGTTCTGCCGCTGGAAACTAGAGGTATTTTAGAGGTAATTTAAGCAAACGCCTCCGGCCTATTTGTTTAAAAGCCAATCAGCACTAATCATGGGTTAATTTTTTAATCCTTGTTTTTGTATCTAACTCTATAGACACTGGTTTAAGCTGTAATTTTCGAAACAACATTTTTTCCTTTGCAAAATCTAAGTTGTATTTCGTGAAAACGAAACTCTTTTCTCGTTAAAGTCAACAAGCCTTTGAACAGCCCAGCCAAGGGAGATAAAATTTTGCCTACAGGACACCCGGCGCCTAGTTACCTATGTAAACGTGAGAGCCATCATAATTTACCCAGTTTTCAATGTACTGGTTGTAAGTTTTTCCAACAAATTTTAAAAGAACCATTTTTATACGATATTCTGATGTTTACTATGTTACAAAACCTTTACCTGTAATTAACGTGCACGGTTATGAAAACGATGTTCTGACCATTATTAATTTGAAGCAAAAAAGGTTTTAAAACTCTCTCGCTACATATGATAGTGAGCGACGTCGAGTACCATTAAAATACCAAGCAAACACAACTTCACCTGCTTTGATTTGCTCTTCTTTTTATTTTTTGGTTTCTTCCTTGAATTCCGTTTGTTCTATATCATACAGCAAAGTGTTAGTGATACCCTGGTAGTCGCAAATGTTACACATACCGGCTCTGCAATTTTCGGAACGTCACAGTTTTAATGATAGATTTCTTAATATATTTATCACTTTGCCATTTACAGCTTTCGATCTTAAGTTATTTAATACATGAAAAGTACCCTTCAAGTATTAATATTACATTACATTAGTTTACACGAGAACAATAAATTCAACCAGAAGTTAGAAATTACTTCTTTTTCAAGTAGGGTACAACAAAAAAAGCTGTATAACAATTTAAGAAAAACAACAATTTAAAAATTAATTTTATCTTGTGTGACGGTAAGCAAAAAAAACTAATCATGATTTATCACATTACACTAACTTATAAATTATAATACATCATTTCGAATTGCGCAAAATAACATAACTTATCATCTCCCAACGGGGCTTTTCAGGAAAACTCAAAATAATAATAATAACGATAAGGATGATACTGATAATGATAATAAAATTAAAGATTATGGTAAGATCATAACAAGGATAACGATAATGAAAATGATATTGGTAGTGATCGGGACAATAATGTTAATGAATGGTAGTAATAATAGCTTATAGAAGCCCTCTCCCATCGTAAACACTTGAGGGAGCTATGGAGTATTTTCCCTTGGAAAATTGAAAATTCGGGGTAGTATGAAACGCATTATTCGCTGTTTAATCTCGGTGAGTTTAAAGTGAGTAAATCACAGAGTCGTTTTTACTTATATTTGTCGCAATTTACTGCTTTTGACAAGCTTTTCTTATGATTGACATGGATTTTTTTCTGTTTTTTAACGTTGGCCGATTCATAGAACTTTAACTTTTTTTTCTATAACATTACACTTCACTTACGTTGTCTTTGTTAGTGTTCAATGTATAGTATTTAAAACATGTATGATATTTTGTAAATAGTATTATTCATTTATCACCCGATAGGAGTGTGTAAGAATTTTAAAAAAAGTAATATAGTATTGGTAGTATTATGTTTTTGGCTATACATAACTTTTACACTTTCTCTATCTGGAATCTAACACGAAAAGTGCATATTAAGGGAATATCAAACGGGTCTGTTTGGGAGGATTTTGCAAGTGTAGAAAAATGCCGTTTATTTTTTGAAATACCTTTTTTGGTTGGATAGATATTAAATTTTTTGTATTATGCAAATTAGACAATTTGTGACGTCATTAAAGTAACCCCAAATGGGATAAATTCTAAAATAGCGATTATTACATAAATTACTTGAAGAATGATACTGAAAGTTTGCACAAATATTGTGCTCATAGTCAGGCGTCCATTTTTTTGTACTGTGATGTTGTCATAGCAACACATCCGGTCCCAGACTTCTTTCATCCAAAAATGAAAAAGTCCACTTTTTGTTTTACCAATCATCTCCCATGCTCAGAGATTGGTCGTATAACCTGGGCCTTGGTGTATGGAATGAGAATGGCCAGAACGCAATGCATTCGGAGCATTCTGTTCATTCTGCTCCTAGGAGCAGAATGGATGGAATGGCGTTCTGTCCATTCCGGAATAGGAATGCAGAATAGAAAAACGCGCGCATTTCACATTCTGGCCATTCTCATTCCAGAATTGTGAATAAAAAAACGCGCCCTAAAAAGCAGGACACCCCTTTTTAACAAACCTGGTGAAACCCAACTTGGGGGATTTTTTACCCCTCACGGGTAAAGTTTTGGGTTCCGCGGGACCTACTAGTTATTGAAAATTTTCTTGGCTACTTTGGTCCTAACTTGGTGACTCGTCACATTTGAGAATATATCCAACAACCTATTGGAAAATTTGCCGGCCAGATTAAGTTTTACGGAAACCTGACGCGGAGAATTCAGCTTTAATAAGTCCGTTACAATGAGGGGAGGGGGTAAGATAGATAGGGACTGAGATCACAACACTTCGCTCCTATTTTCATTCTACCAATGTTGTCCCTTATAATTCCTTTTGCAAATGAACATCTGCTGTTTGTACTAGCGGCTTTCATGATCATGTGATGCTAAGAAGTAGCAGGTAATGGATGGACACCCTCTGGCAAAGAGTTGTAACTACGCCCTATTTGATTAACAAATAACGAAAGATATTAATTAAGCTCCTTAAATTTTACCAATTTAATTTTCGTTTTAATATGGCCTTTGCATAGCCACAAAGATGGTTGGCGGTTTGAATATCAAGAAATCCGAGCCACTTTCTAGCGAACTTGAGGAGTTTATGGCCAGTTCTGGTGAACATGGAGTGTTACTTGTATCATTTGGGACAAATGTAGCAGCTCTTGAGAAAGAAAAGATGAAAATGTTAGCAGAATCATTTGGTAAACTAAAACAGAAAGTTATTTGGAAAATGAAAGGTGAGTAAATTGTACATGTAGTATTCAAAAGGTTGCATTAACTCCTACTTTAAAGATTTCAATCTTGGATATAGCAACTGAAGTATTTTGTTTATTACTATTTGAGATACGTTTTGATACATTAAACAATTGGACAAGGAGTTCAAGGTATCACTAATTTTCAAAGTGCATTACGCTATAGAAATGCTGATTTATTCACAGAAAACGATTGGTCTAAATTGTTATAAATCAAACCAACTATAACACCGACTTTGACACTGGAACAAAATAAGGGGACTCGCTGGCTTCGGAGATACTCGGAGAGACCTTTTATTATTGTGCAGCAACGAAAACCAAAAGAGATTAAGTGACGCGGAGATCGCGTTCTGTCGTAATTGAACCTTAGTGCAAATTCAATCAACCAATCACAGGGCACCAGTCATCACGGAGAGCACATGCTTTCCACCCGGATTCTCCACTACTATAACGGGGAACTAGTTCGAACGATAACTTTTCATTCTTTTATTTTAGCTCGATGGGGGTTTTTTTTGCCTCTGCCCTGGCCTCAGCAGAGCTGCCGCGGTTCAGGTTGGGCCAGCATAAAGAACCAACTTACTCCCATAGCAACCAAAAGGCCAAAAGAGCAAAAAGTGACGGGCGCGTTTTATCATGTCAACAACTATTATCCAGGTCAAATGCAGGATTCGTAATATCATGCAACTAACCGCTAACATTAGTTTCTACCAAATTGTTACACAATCCGATGTTTTGAATTCAAATAACGACACTGGCACAAAGAAGTTTCATTAATTGCTTTTGATTATGGTGTTGTGAGTTCTTGTAAATTCAACTCGAATCACCTGTATCGCCACTTTGAGTAAGATTAATGAAAATAAATCTTTGGTCGAATGTAATATACGTATACTATACACTGATACTTCGAACAACTTCATTCATCTTCAGAGAGCGAAACTCTCAGTGATGTGTCTTTAGAGAAGATATTATATCAGAACAAATGCATTCATCACCTCAGTTGCCTCGTTTGTTCAGTGGTAGAGCAACAGTCATGAAATCGGTGAGTTGTGGTTTTGATTCCTATTAGTGGTATTTGATTTTTTCAGCACTCGTTCACATAATATTTCCTCTCAAGACACATTAGTTATTCTCTCTCTCAAAATGAAGAACCTTTGACCTTCGTGGGGATCTTTCGTTTACTCCGTGGTCATGCATCTTCTCTGTGTCAAAATTCAGTAATGGCTAGTTCAAAACGTGTTCTAACATCTACTACAAACAGTTGCTGAGTTATTCAGTCGCCAGTATAAAAAATATTAATTGTTTACATGTTTTTTACCCTATGATGTTATGTCGACAGGCTATTCAACTTCTGCTCTCAGTCCCAATATCAAGATAATGGAATGGCTGCCACAAACCGATCTTCTGGCTCACAAGAAACTGAAAGCATTTATGACTCACGCAGGCCACAATAGTCTTTACGAGACTGCCTACTATGGGGTTCCTATGGTTATGATGCCAATATTCTCTGACCAGTTTAATAATGCCTTAAAAGGATGGGACCGTGGCCTTGGGTTAGTGGTGGACCATAACACCGTTACTGCAGATCAACTTCAAAGAACGATTGAGACTGTGATTCATGAGCCAAGGTAAGAATTTTCTGTGCTTGAAGAACAGAACCTTTAAGATTATTTTTAAATGCAGCTTATGAGTTTTTACCAAATTGCTTGTGACACGCATAAATCCTTCTGTCTCAAACCATAGTTAGTAACAGTAAACTGTGAAATGGTTATAAAAAACCAAAGTTCAAAGAAGATAACAATGCTGCTTAGTGTCATGTTGAGCGTTGTAAATCCAATCATTGTATTTTTTCTTTTCTTTCTTATTGTATTTTACTGTTTTTAATTCGTATTTTTTATCTTAGTTATTTGGTTACTTTAGTTATCTTAGTATGATAGTTATATAGTTTTATAACTGAAAAACCCTTGTAGGTGGTTGCAATAAAATGTGTATGGTTGTGTTTATGTATGTGCACGGCCATTGTATTTGGTTGTTTATGTGATGTCTCGTTCGTCTACTGGCAATTTGCTCGTTTCCATTTCAAAGCACTTTGTAATGTGTGTACGGTCAAGGTCCCTTATCGAAATTGAACCCACGACCATTCTACTATCAACCGAAGTACAGGAACTCGCATTGGTAGCGATTGCTCGTGGATTCAATTCTCAGAAGGAACTCAGAGTCTTTCTGAGTAAAAAAGGCAGGAGACAAATATTCACTCTTCTCAAAATCTTTTAGTTTTCAGTCCAGCTCATAGAAACTGGACCACATATATTTTACAAACAAAAGCTTTTCGTTGTCTTTATATAGATTCAAGGCAGCCGCAGAACGTGTTTCGAGAATTATGAGAGACCGCACACGCACTCCACAGGAGGAGGCAGCTGATTGGATCGAATACGTCATCAGGCACAAGGGGGCGCGGCACCTTAGGCCAGAAGTGTTCAACTTGACTTGGTACCAGTACTATTTGGTAGATGAGGCGGTGTTTCTTGTTGGAATTCTGTGTGCGGTTGTTATGGTAACACGACTGGTGTGCCGCTGCCTTTTCTGTCGGAGATCATCAAAGAATAAGAAGGATTAACACAACTGCAGAGCGAAATAAAAGGAAATAGAAAAAGTTCAAACGAAGAATTACAAGTAAAAATCTGCAGGGATTTAACTATGACAAGGTTTCGTGAACTCGGTTTTTTTTTTGCAGTTGATACCGTTTCGCTATCATTTACTGAACACTACTCGCACACTTACTAAAAGAAAGCTAATGAAACGTTTTAAAACTACGAAATACCAAGGGCTCCTTTTGTTATCTGTAAGTTTTGTGTTTGGACATGTTAAAGTGATGAAAACCTCCCCTTACATTAGTAATACTGGAAGTATGTTTGTAGAACTACTATCGTTGCAGAAAAGAATATATACCTGACGGAAACGTTGAAGTCGCCATGCACCAGGTTAAGTCGTGATGCTGTTTAACTTGTGTTCCACAGGATTCTGTTTCCTAAACGGTTTGACAAGAAAAATCTCGAATGAATAAAAACTTGGAATTGCAGTTAAAATAAAAACTGACAATATATTTAGATTTTGGCAAAATGCTTGCGATTCTGATTTTTGACCAATCGTATTTTGATAAAAACGGTTTCCTATATTATGTTAGAATTGACATTTCAAATTTCAAAAAGGTGGCTTTACAATTTGTCACTAACTGCTGTCGAGCGGTGGTGAAACAGCATTCTCTTCCCTGATTTTATGTATGCCTTCACGAATCGTCCTTTCAAAGGGGTCAAAGGGCAGCTTCATCGAAATTTTGTGTTCCCCCGTTTTGCGCATTTGCAGCTCTGCTGTTAACGGTTTGCTCCACTGCATTGCCGCACGAGTTAACACGTGTTTGATAACGCGTTACATAACGTCCACGCTCTGGTATGGAATGCTGAAAAGGAAAAACATCAAGAACGATTTACATTTTGGCAAAAAGTGCATCAAAAAATATAACATCCAAAATCCCGATTATTAGTGCAATATTTTCTCGATATGTCCAATATTAAAGCCAAGATTTAAAAAATTCATTTAAATTTGCACTAGTTACAGCCAACAGTTTAACAACTTATGCTAAATGTTGAGCGGAAAAATTAAGCCGATGTTCAGTTCAATTACCGCCAAGGTTGAAATATATTCTTTAAAGTTGGCAGATGTTTTTTCAATGTTGCCAGATTTTAGCATGCAGTGTTAACACAACAAGAGACCCTAGAAACCTACACTGGGTTGCCTGCCGCGTAACTTTCATCTTTTCTTAAAAATAATCCTGGTTTTGCCGTGTATAGGTGACTCGACCCCTCATTTTGTCGCCAAAGGATTGAAAGGTTTAGAATTTGCGCTCACGCGTATACCGTATTTACTCGAATAAACGCCGCGGTGTTTATTAAATTATTCATGATTTGGGTGCGGCGTTTATTCGAGGGCGGCGTTTGTTTCAAATGCTGCCTTTTTTTTTAAACAACCAACCGTAACTTTACTTTAAAAAGAGGAAAAATGATACAGTTCTTTGACTGGCTGTAGCGATCACGCCTTACAGTTTTACTTGTTGCGCTTGCAAACGCGTAAGAAATCTTTAAACTGCCTTTCAAACTTTGAAC
>JAOCNB020325765.1:0-15818 GCA_026546465.2 Palythoa caribaeorum
TTAGAAGTCAAAATTGGCAATTTGGTATTTTTTACAGGTTTTCAAAGAAAAATTAAGGTTATTTTAGAAAAATGGTATTTTATGGCTGCAAAAAAACCGAGCAATTTTTGTTTTCTTCGGTTTTCTCCTGCCTTATATAAAATCAATGCCATGAGGTATTTTTAAGGGTCGAGAATTTTCACGACTTATTATTTTCAGGGTATTTTTTCATACTTCCTGGCGACCATCCCGATTGTTCTCACCTCACAGTACTCCCACCGAGGGGGATGCAGTCCTCTCCTAAAGTCCCGTAACAATATCATAAAACCCCAGCAATGCGGATATGATATCATCAACATGAGTACGTAGGATGTGTTTCTCGTTATCAAAATATAAATTAACAGCGGAAGTAAAAATTGCACACAAAATTGTTTTCATAGTTTTGAGAACTAAAGCTTAAAAAAATGATTGTGGACTTCCTACCGAGCGTTATTCACCAGCAAAGCTGCAAAATTCCATTTGAGAGATTCCATTTTCAAGCCCCTTGGGTCTTGTTAGTACGTACTTAACCCCTTCCAGTGCAATAAGCTGTGGACGTTGAAAAGCCAAATTCTCCCAAACTGTTTACATAGAAGGTATAGAGCTCAGTTGGGAGAATTTAGCAACACGTCATTTGTCATGTTTGGGACTTATAGGGTTAAACGTATATACACACCTTCTGAAGTTCTTCTTCGGCTGATCTTAGCTGCTTACGTTTGGGCTCCAAAGCTCTAACCACTAGACAATAGTCGTACACCGCCCTGACCCACATGCAGAGTGATGAAGCTGCAACACTACCGTCTTTTACCACCTCAGGACGAAACTTTGGATTATCTATGAAGGTTCGCAGGCGTCGGTAGAGAGTGTCTTTTATTCCACGTACATCATAAAACTCCAGGTCCTTGAAGAAATTGTCTCTGTTCAAAAGAAGTTTGCCTTCTTCCCAGCTACATGAAACACAAAAATGCACCTTAAAATCTTTTTGACAAAGAACTGTTTCTAAGATTAGACAGGGTTTGAACTCTTTTGAAGTTTTGAAATTCCATGAGTTTTTCCATGACCTTGCGATGTTCATTTCTTTGCCAAAATACATCGAAGGAAACTTCAATCACTCTTTCTCTGGCAAATAAGCCAAGGTGAAAGATGAAAACAGCTATTACTTTAAATGTTTTAAGTATTTAAAAAAATTACAGCTCAAATCAGTCTTTTAGAAACAAGAACATGGTTGAAGATTTAACCCTGGGTTAGTGCTACTGAACCGGTTGTATGAATAACTGGACCTAAGCGAAGATTCAAGCAACAATTTCTTTTCTTAGGAAAGGTTTATAGTTCTTATAAGATACTTTTCAGCAGATGTAACATCAGTCCATTACCCCACAGCGATCAAACAGGCCTAAGTTTGCCATCAACGATCAACTCTAGCCCAACACAAAAATGCACTTCTTTTCTGCCCACACCCATGTACCGTTATGAGGGTGATAAGGGTTGACTTACCTTTGTTCTTTGTTGAACAATAAGCAGATTGAATTTACCACGAGTGTTACCAGCTCAGGAGGTTCGCGATAGCTTCGAATTTCTTCCACATCGTAAACGTTGAGTGAGTTAATGGCTTTCCATGCGGCAGAAAACATTGGATTCACCTGAGAAATAAAACATGTTCTAAAAAACAGATCGCTATAAAACATGTTGAAGATATAACCCACTAATTTAAAACTGACCAACATAATCAATAACTTTGACAAATGATAACTGACCCGATATTTAAAACAGTACTGACAAACTTGAACAACATTTTTATATGAAAAAAAGAAGCATTACAAATGGTTGTTAATAGAACAAATATTTTTTCTAAATTGCAGAAACGGCAAGTGGAAGAAAAATACAGTACGGGCAAATCAGCCAAATAGGCTAATCAGGGATTTCAAACCCCTCTTTATATGGACAAATAGTTTGGTCACTTAAAACTGATATAAAAGTAACGTAGTAAATAAATGTAAAAGTGACAAATGCTGTTTAGGTTTTTCCAACAAATTATTTCTCAATGGTATCCCTAGTAGTAATAAGTAAACAGACCTACTTGGAAAAAAATTACTGTTGACCTGTTCGACAAGTGAAAATTTTGAGATTATTGCTTACAAGATTAAGCTAAATCATTTTACAAGCCTGTTGCCCTTAGAAGATGTGCGTATCTTCGGTTTCTGTAGTGTAAAGCTGATGAAAGTCATTGACTCCCCCTGCAGAAACTGGTACTCATTTTATCAATCCCGTAAAGATGGAAACCTGAGTGAAATTCGGCAGAAAGAAGGTCACACGAATGGCAAGATTTTGGCATAACCAGGATTTGAACCCGTAATCTTGTGGTTCGGAGGCAGAGATCTTACCACTGTGCCACCGTGGCTTATAAAGGTATTTTGGGGATGTGTCTTCAGCACTTTCTAATTATTACACCTGTTCACTCTATCCTCCATGTATAACTGTTACGGTAAATACCAACCCTGTCGAACTCTGCCTGTGCTTCTTTCTTGAGAATGTTAATAGGTTCTTGCATTCTCTCGATCTCCAGTTCTTGCTGTTTACATTTTTCCTTCTCAGCTGCATAATCTCTTTGGCCGGCCTCAACACTCTCTTGCCAATGCTTCACTTCCTGCTGGGCGTTTTCCAGCACTGGTTCAAGATTCTTTATCTCCTCATCCATCTTGGTGATACTACACTGCGCTTCTTCCATTCGCTGTATCGCTTTCTCGAAACAGGTAACTTCCTCCTAGCAGTATCAAACATAGTACCACCAAATTCAATTGAAAGCAAAAACTCACAAGTTCAGCACGTAAGTGCCAATGGTAACTTACAGGCACTATATTGAGCGCTATGGCCACGTGGGTAGTGGGCATTACCCCTTATATCTACCTTAAATAAAGTGAGCCTGAGTGTTAGCAGTACGTGGCAATGATAACTTGCAGGCACTATATTGGGCACTAAGGCCACATGGGTTATGGGCATTATCCCTTGTATCTACCCTTAAATAACGTGAGCCTGAGTGTTAGCAGTACATGCCAATGGTAACTTGCAGGCACTATGATGAGCACTATGGTTACATGGGTAGTGGGCATTACTCCTTATATCTACCTTAAATAAAGTGAGCCTGAGTGTTAGCAGTACATGTCAATGGTAACTTGCAGCCACTATATATTGAGCACTACGGCCACATGGATAGTGAGCATTACCCCTTATATCTACCTTAAATAAAGTGTGCCTGAGTGTTTTCAGCCGTGGACAGCTGTTTTGGCCTTATTGAGCCTCAAGATATACTTGTGAGTCTTTCTTAGCCACATCACGGAGTCCCACTTTACTTATAGTTTGAAACCAGTCCGTTATCATAGAAACTAGAAGCCCATTACCAAGACAGTTTATCATCGCCTATTCCCCATGAGCCAGCTAAATCCTTTTAAGAGCCCAGGTGGAGTTAGTATAATAGGATCATACTATGATGGAGAAGTGATAATAGTTGGTTAATAACTTTCAATAAAACTCTGCTTCAAATTTTTCTTGAATGACAATTTCAAGTTCATAAATTTAGTTGTTTTAAATTTTGAAAAAAATTATTTCACGTTTATTGCAAATGGGCTGACTTAATTAAATTTTAATTAGATTTAACAATCTATCTTTTTCTATGTACTGCAGCACTAGTAAGACAGGTAACTTTTCACTTGTCACATTTCTTACAGTGATTTTTGTTAATTTCCAACCCTAATACTTTTTCAGTTTTGTTTCAGTTTTACTTTTAGCTAAACTGGTTATAATTTTGACCTTACCATTTCCTTTGTACATATCCTGTCGCAATACTTTTTGAACAAATCTACAAATTCCAAAAACGTATTAGGAGTTAACATCTTCAATCCTTTGGATCCATAAAGTTTCTCGGTCATGCTTCTTGCTGAGAGATGAATATGGGACATGATGGAACATATCGTTGCCTTCTGGGTTTCCCTGTCACTCTTCTTCCATGCAACCCGATCGAACACCTTGTCTTCAGTATCGAGGATCTTGTCAGCGATACACACGAGTGCTTCATGAGGCCATGAACGATACACATCGACACAGCAGCTACGGGTAACTAACGCTGGAAACTTAAAAAATAAGTTTTCCACAGGGGAGGTGTCCGTTGAAAGCGAGCTGTAATTTAGACACACCACCAAGTGTAAGTTAGATCGGACGCGACGGAAAAATCGCTCTTGAGCAATATCTTGGTTTTCTGTTCTTTTTGCCCCACGTTGGCCCCCAGGGAGGAGCTGACTTGAAATCATCGACAATTCATTGCTGGTATAAAGACCAGGACATGTACCTAAAGATACGAACGTACAGATATCTAGCATGTATAGATTATTTATATATGGTTCTAGTCCTTTGCAAACCTTTTAGGGCACAATAACAATCCATTTTAACCCAAAGAATAATAATAAGAACTGTGCATTCTTTAGGTTATGGAAAATCTTTTGAGAAATAAAGCAAGAAAAAAGCGGAAAAGCAAACAACTACAATCATCATTTTTAACAATTCTGCATGAACTAATAAATATGATGTACAAAAAAACTATAAAGTGCTTTCCTTTTCGAACTACCCTTCCCACTCGCTCCTATTGTTTTAAAAGAAAAGACTGACTGGGCTAGCAAAAAGTCGATTACTATTTAATATACTCTATTACGTTATTATTTCGGCGAGGCCAAAATTTTTAGGACCTCTTGCGAAGCGAAGCAAGAGCGATGAAGTTGCGAGTAGTCGACTTGTCCAGTCTGCAGGAAATCCGATTCAATCTGCATAAAACTGGCGCGAAAATTTCCATAACGTCACTAACCAAGGTCACGTACAAAATTCTTGATGAACTTTGCAGTCGACTACTGATTCAACTGCAATAAATAGATCCATCTCCGGTGCAATAACCACAGCTGACGTCACAGGATGCACTACGCACAAAACTACGGAACATCACCTAACCCTACCCTTTGGTTATTACACCGAAGGTGAACCAATAAATAACAAATTACCATAAACTGTCTTCAACTCAGTAAACACATTAGTTTTAACCCTTCGACTACTGAAGGTTACGCGTGTAATCTTCTGTTGCTCCTGAAGCGAATCAGCCGCACGATATTGTTTTTCAACTCAAAATTAAAACATATATGTGCAGTAGAATTTGATTTTGTTTCATGTAGAAAAAATTGCAATAATCAACAGTTAGTACATTCGTCTACTAATTTCTTAAGCTGTTAAATTTTAGATATGACAAAATAGTGTGAAAATATTTTGAGACAAATAATATTTATAATACTAAATCAAGTCGTCTGCCGTTCTCTGCAAGCTGCGATAGATAAATAATGCAGTTATTTTAGGAAAAACATTACCAACGACACTAATACATAAATCAAAATAAGTTATCTGGTGTCGTTCCATTCAAAGTTTTTTGTTTCAACAGCAGAAAGCATGTTAAAATGGACTTTCCTTGCAGTGGAATTTCTTGCGAAAATATGTTTGATCGCACGCGCCTTATGTTAATTTCGTAACAAAAATTCTAATTTATTCACCAATGCTACAGTCATAAAAAAACTTTTATTCCAATTTTTCTTGGTTCTTCAAACACATATTTACAGAAACTTTTATAAGTTCCTTGAAACCAATCACCGCAAAAAGAATATCAAAATTTTAACGAAATGTCTTCTGCAATTTTTGGCATAACACGTGAAGTTCGCACGTTCGCAAACTCTTCGATTCTTTTAATTCAAATTTTGACTCAAATGTCAACAAATTTGAGTTTGCACCTCAATTTCTCCCTAAAAATAAAAACAGCAGCATTTGCTGATGATGGAACAAAAATCCAAGTTGCCGAACAGCAATTTCCCGATTTGCTTCCCTCACGCGGTCTAGATCAGCTATGACAGATTTAAACACCTTCATCACAAGCCACATAATATCTTCACCAGCAAAGGCCAATGGAAATAAGAAAGGAACTTGTGGAAAATTAAACTAAAATCTAACGCCGCTTGGATATCCTTTTTCCTTGACAACAAACATGAATTTGTATGTGCATCTCTTTACCTATGACGACACATAGAGCTTTGCGTTTTCATTGGCTGATTGCATTGACACGCCTCCAACCAATATATAGGTCGTTAAAATTTGGCGCGCTGCAGGCAGGTAAAGACCGTGCTACGATACCAAACGAAAAAAAACCGGACTTTTTGGAAAGTCTAAGACTGACTCGTTTATGTCAAAGTTTTCACACAACAATAACAAAGCACTAAAAAAACTTAGGACAACATTAGACAGCGATTGGGTAAGCCATAAAAAGTAGTACTGTAGCATACCTTCTGACATCAAAGTGCAGACATCATCCATACAAGCGTTGTCAAGACCTTCAGATACCAGCATAACCACGGGTTTTCCCTGTAAACCTGATATGTAGCAGGCTGCTTTGATCTGTTGTCTAAGCTCCTCTTGACTGTGAATCTGGCTTGTTTCCATCAGCTGGAAGAGTGTAATAGACGTGAAGGACGAATAATAACGGGGTTACCAAAAAAGGTATCATAAAGGGGGTTACCAAACAAAGTATAAGAGATCATCGAAGAAATGATATAAAAGAAAAGAAGAAATGTTCTTGTTAACATAAGTTTTTTTTCTCAGGAGATAATACTTGTTAGTCTCTAACGGGAATCGAACCCATGACCCTCTGATTACCGGTCAGACGCTCTACCCACTGAGCTACAGGAACTCACGTAGGGAACGGGTCATTTAACTTGTTTCTTATAGGCGGAACATCGGGTATAATCAGAGGGTCGTGGGTTCGATTGCTGTTAGTGATCCTTGAAAAAAATGCTTGTGTCAACATAAATATTTCTTCTACAGTTATATCTAACCTATAGACTTTTATATAGAATTATAGGTCAAACTGAGAATTGATAATTCTTAATGAACCTCATTTCTCCACGATTCTTTCTTAACATCCATTAAATGAAATTCTGAGTGTCTATTCTCATCACAGTCATAAAAACTCTCACAAAGCCGTGCTGTCCATGAGAAAGAAATAAAAGGTGCCTAAATGAAGTCCAAAACTGAGAAAATGCATAAGTAATACCACACGCAATACAGCATGCGAGGTCTTTCAAAAGTGTAACTTTTGATCCACAACCAATTCGATGATCCGAGTGTTTATTTTATTAGGCAACTGTCAGGTCATCAAAGTATCATCAGATTATCAATGACCTTCGCTAACACGGGATGATTAACGATCTTTTCACTACATGGTTTAGTAGTTTTACACGACAACATACCGTACAGCCCGCAGCATATGCCGCCAGCTGTGTGAGTGTTCTCCGTCCATATCCGCACACAGAAAGAAGCAATGCATGTCCACCACTTGTAGCCTAATAAAATGAATTTAATAATATGTGTCGTGAGTTGACATTCATGTTGACCCAATGAATTTAATAATATGTGTCGTGAGTTGTGCTCTGTTGTCATAAATTACGTTGCATTCATTGAAATGTATTATTTTTTTATTACATTTTATTGCTTTGAACTTTTATAACTAGCTAAGTTCTGTACCAGTGCAACGACTGCAAAAGCGAGACGCCGATACGGGCCGTAGATAGAACGAGGAAAAGAGACGCACCTGCCCCAGTAACTTTCTATTATACTAAAGAAACCAACTAGATGATTTTTGGCCTATAATACGGAATTTTTGTCAAATAATGTGTGATCCCAATGTTGTGTTTAAATGTAGTAATCATAAGCAACCTAATACCCAGAAAAATACTCAAACCATGGGCATTTATTATTCACTGCATATTTTTTTCTCATTACTGTCTTTGTCAAAATCTTTGGCCTGATTTAGAATAAAGACATTATCTCAAAATATATCTTAATGACAAAGTAAATGCTAATCAAAAGTTACTAAGAATGATATGTTATAGAAAAGATATTTTAAACGTAGAAGTCATTTTAAAACAGAGTATCTTGGGGTGGGTGGGCGTGGTAAATAATGTACTGTTGTTTTTAGAATTAATTAATTTTTATCCATAGATTGGTAGACAGGTGCCCACTATTAGGTTACTATATATTGTAAACTAGAATTCTTTAGCACATTATTTATTGTCATCATTATTATTATTATCATTGTTATTATTATCATTGTTATCATCATTATTATTATTATTATTATTATTAATAATAATAATAATACACCACTAGCCTCCAGTTAGCTTACCAAGGCACGGCTAAGACGAGCAGCGTGATGAATTGCGTCCCTGAAAGCAACGAAGTTGATAGTTCTCTTCAACGAAGATACTGCATGTGAATTGAAAGAGTTTAATGTCCGTTCCATTCCTTGTTCTAAAAAACCATCTGAGCACTCTATGTAGCTGCGATTGGCCGCTTCATTAGCACTACTGCTGCTGCCTGATAGAGAGGGGTTAAAATGTTTGCAAAAATTCAGTTCAGTAAGATCTTCTCCCGGCAGAGCCAGTTGCTCTGAAGTGATGAGTGGGCCATCGTAACTCTTGTACCTTTCACTATCAATGTCATCAAACTTTACTTTCATTCGTGCGTATTGGGAATTAGCATTTTGAGAATCCGTCCCTGTGTCCTGACGTTCTACACCATTTATTTCGCCACCTTGATCATCTTGTATTTCTGGCAGCTCATTCTCTTCGTGTTCTGCAATTTGGTCTTTGTTATATTCCTCTGTGTCAACAGTTGCCATAACCAAGGGTTCTTCCTCTCCCGCAATCTCTACACTCTTGGAACTTACCCCGCTAGCAAGAGATTCTCGCCTTTCACCAGTTGGAACAATGACTGCATCTCCAGGTGGGGATTCGCCCCTCGGGGATTCATACTCGGTACAATCCTCACCCAAGCGTTCAGCAGTCGGAGGAGGGGCCAAAATATCTGGGGTTATACCCAGATCATCAATTTCCACATCTGTTTCAACAAAAGTACAGTAATTATCAACTGAAATAGGTGAGATGAGTGTTGATGAGAAAAGAAAAGACCAAAGTGTATGAAACAGTAATTATCAATAACCTGCCTTTAGAACTTACCTCACACTACTACCGTCGCTGCAACTACTTGTGAACACGCGTGACAAAAACATGTTCTGCCGGCCAATCAAAGTTCAAAGTTTTGATAATCAAACTTCAAAGTTTACTCGAACATTTCTGGAACGTTTTGGCGCCACTTTGCTCACGGGAAACAAAGCGTATGTGAATTTTGTGTTTTGCAGTTTGAATGATGGATGATTGATAGGAAATCAATAAAGGAATTTCTGTCCGATATCGACCGTGATCTTTTACAATTTTACGATTATTTACGTAACTGGCGCCAAAACGTTCCAGACATGTTCCCGGCAGAACATGTTTTTGTCACGTGTGTTCACAGGTAGTTACAAGTGATGGTGATAATTTTGCGTATTTTCACAAGACAGATTAGGTCTGAAATATTAACCAGAAGGTATTATTTTGAGTCTGTAAATTACGTGGATTTTTTGGGTGATGTGTTTTTCTGTAGTCAATAACTGTATTTATGCGTAAAAATTGAATCTATTCGAGTTTGTACACATTCTGATTTGAAACTTCATTAGATTTTTATGTAATAAAGCCTTTCGTGGCTTTAGAATTTTAGTCTCACTGTTGGATGGAATGTTGTAGCAAAAAAAGAATTCTTTGAAATTACCTTCCTCTGCATATTGCCCATAATTTATTTTATTACTCAATGGAATTTTTACTTCTTGCTCGTTGGTTAAGGGCCCACCACGTGACCTACAAATAACTGCCTACAAATATGACACTGCTCATGCGCATTACCATCTGGCGGATTTTAGCTGCAAATATGACACTGCTCATGCGCATTTTCGACAAAATAAATCTTCTTATCGATAACTGAAGAAAACCAACTGTGATAACGAGGCAACTAGCACTTGTCCCTTGTCACTTCCCACAAAAAAAAGTAGAAAAAGCAATTTAATTAAGTGACCGAATGATAAAACAATTATTGGACTTGGCAATCGCAAATTATCGTGATTTGTGAGTGTTTCGCAATTTAATCATTTGGCTCAACCTTCGACTTCGGAACTTAATGAATCTTCTCGCCACTAACAAATCACGATATTTTCCTCAACCTAGTCCAAAAATTGTTTAGTATTCGCAGTATGAAAAAATAAATATTCCAATATGACTAGGATTAATGCCGCACAACAATAAAATGTTGCTTACCTCTTACTAAGACCGTTACTTAAAACAGGATTACAAAGTACATAAAATGGTCACAGCAACGAAATTTATCATAATTTGTGTACTTTTAATCATTTGTCCTAGTTCTTTTGTCTTAGATATGAATTTCTGTACCTTTAATCATTTGTCATAGTTCTTTTGTCTTAGATATAAATTTCTGTTCCTTTAATCATTTGTCACAGTTCTTTTGTCCTAAATATAAATTTCTGTACCTTTGTTCATTTGTCCTAGTTCTGGTTGCTTGTTATTCTGAATTAGTTGATGTCCAAATTTGTCTTTACAGAAATATTCTTCTACTTGCTCGTACAGGGCACTAGCAAACCAAAACCTTTGCTCCTCAGTCATTAAGCGGTCTCCATATGTCCTTGTATTCTCGTGACACCAAAGGCGCACCAGTGAACGAATTAAGGGTGAGATGACCGCTGGGTTCTTTACATTTCCGAATGCAGAACTTTCTTTCAAAACTGGCCAACTGAAAAATAAAATAGTAGTTTACATCTTCGAAAGCAAAGATTCAAACAAATGCCATTGTCAAACTGAAGTAAAGAAACATCAAACATCCAAGGTTTTCATTTAGCGCCCAAGGGACGACTAATTTCCCGGGTACTCCTCCTTAACTCACCGACGGTGAGAAAAACTGTATAAATTGAGGGTTACCTTTTATAGAGTCATAGCTAAGATAATATTTCTTTATACTAGTTTTGGGTTGAACGTCGCACGTGTTAGCAATTAATTGTGATGTGAAAAAGCAGAGTTTTACAACGTCTATGTTTAGTCAAAATACCTCACTTGCTCCAAAATGCAAGATAACGCAATCTAAGAGGTTCATAATTTAACCCTTTGAGCCCCAAGCACGACAAATGACGTGTTGTTAATATCTCCCAACTGAGTTCCATACTTCATATACAAGCAGTTTGGGAGAATTTGGCATTTCAACTTCCACTGCTTATTTCACTTGATCAACTCCTTGCTTTTTCATTACCAGTTCTATTGTTTTGTTTGAGTTATGTAAGGAGAAGTTGGAGGTTAATAATTTGCCTGGGGCTGTAAGGGTTAAAAACAATTTTTGCATAGATATCGGAGGCGTATGACTTACGGGTCAAGTTTGATATTTTCACACATTAAATTAGAAAGATTGTCCTTTAATAATGTACTGGCAACCTTTTTATCTGAAATTTTTCAATCAGTGAAGGGTCGAGACTCTGAAGATGGCAAAAATTTCCCCATTCGCTCAAGAGCTAAAATTGGCTCACTCTTATTCACCATTTATATTCAACTGTCAACAGCTTTTGGAAAACAAATAATAGTTCTCAAATCTTCAAAACATTGAAAGATGCTTTGATTCCTGCCCAAAGCGTGTTGTTCGATAATCTTGTATTTTCTTTCAATTTGCCAGTGGCGTGACAGAAAAATGTCAGTACTAAAAACTTTTCTTGATTTACTAAAAGTTAAAATGCGAAAGAACCATTCAATGCTATTTTCCAAAAATAATAACTCAGAATGCATGCGTGTTTCAGATCATTCGTATAAAACTGATAAATTGAGATCATTTGATTTTTCTTTTGCACTTCGTCTTAAAATAACTCATTCCCTGAGTACTCTTCGTTTCGTGAATCGATGAATCACAGTTTTAATTTGGAATAAAATACTGCAACAATCCCCAAGTTACTTCGACAAGATCTATTAAGTTATGGTAGTCAGATTTTTAGTCAGTAGCAACATTGAATATCGTAAAACTGACAACAAATATAAATTTCGCGCACATCTTTTTTAGAACTACCATGTAACGACTTTGTAATGCTGTATACAATATGTAATGAAAACATTTATTTAATACAACAAATCCTTCTTAAAAGTGTGTTTTGGGCGTATAGCAGAAAATAACTAGTGGAAAATGTTATCGGAATTAGTTTTTATATTTTTTATATGTGGTGCGCGTCATTTAATATTTTTCTTTACATGGTACATTTAACACAAAAAGCCATTTAGATTGCTTTTAACAAACTATACGGAGTGAGGAGATTGATTCGATCCAAAAAGCTTCAAGCGTTGCGAAGCAGGCAATGAAAGATTTATCAGGAAATTGCATTTAGCGTTGTTCTGGAATAAGGAATAAGAAAAACTGACAAAATTGTTATGTGGTTCGAAAGATGCAAACACACAAAAGTATCTTAAAAATTTGTTATGCTGATACTAAAACGAGAAACGGCTAGAAAGTGTAAGCAGAAATCAGTCATTCTTTGAAAAAAGAAGGCGAGAAATATTTTCACCACGCGAACAATGCAGTCACTAATTGCTATCAGTTGCAGTCAATCAAACTAACACTTCTCAAGTTTGATTGACATGAGACAGATTAAGTATCGAACACTTAAAAATTTGCCGCCAACTCATTAACCAATAAGCAATAAGCGGCGACACGAGTATAAATAATTATGCATACTCGCGTTGCAACCGCGAACTGTAAGTAAATGTCCAGAAAACAATAGCGATTCTGCCTGATGTGTGGTTGTGCTCTGTCTGCGCTCAACTAACTTACGATAAGTCCTTTGATTGTGGTCTGTCTCCATTCAACTAACTTACGATGAGTCCTTTGATTGTGGTCTGTCTCCCTTCAACTAACTTACGATGAGTTCTTTGGTTGTGGTCTGTCTACACTCAACTAACTTACTATGAGTCCTCTGGTTGTGGTCTGTCCGTGCTCAACAACCTTACTATTAGTCCTCTGGTTGTAGTCTGTCTGCGCTCAGTTAACTTACTATCAGTCATCTTGTTGAAGTCTGTCTGCACTCAATTAACTTACTATTAGTCATCTTGTTGAAGTCTGTCTGCACTCAATTAACTTACCATCAGTCATCTGGTTGTAGTCTGTCTGCACTCAATTAACTTACTATCAGTCATCTGGTTGTAGTCGGTCTGCACTCAATTAACTTACTATTAGTTATCTGGTTGTAGTGTGTTTGCACTCAATTAAATAAATTACTATCAATCTTCTGGTTGTAGTCTGTCTGCACTCAGTTAACTTACTATGAGTCGTTTGGGTGTGGTCTGTCTGCGCTTAACTATCTTACTATCAGTCATCTGGTTGTAGTCTGTCTGCACGCAAGTAACTTACTATCAGTCATCTGCTTGTAGTCTGTCTGCTTGTAGTCTGTCTGTAGTGTTAAGCAGATGAGAGTCACTGACTCCCCCTGGACGGGACACTAATCTGTCACAGGTTAGCCGGGCACCAGCAGAAGCTAATACTCATTTTACTGACCTTGGGAGGATGGAAAGCTGAGTCAACTTTGGTGGAAAAGGTCACACAAATGTTCAACACTTGGCTGAGTCAGGTGGGTTGAACCTGGGACCTTGTGGTTAGAAGGCAGAGATCTTACCACTGCACCAACCACACTGTCATTGAGGGCAAAGTAGTCAAAACATTAAAATTGCTGAAAGTTGCAGAACTCAAATTTTTTTTGAAAGAGAAAATCTCTTTTAGTTAATTACTATTTGTTTATTGACACATGACTTTGCAACTGCAAAATAAAATTACATTCCTTTAGACAAGAGCCAATGTAACTATTGTAAAAGCTGCAGCTTTTCCAAAGCCTAAAACTATTATTAATATTTTGGGTCAGAATTACAGTAAAACCTTGAGTTGACTATCCCTTAATCTCCCACAATGCTTTAAATATAGTGATGTTGCATTTGTTGTGCAAAGTATTTAA
Source organism: Palythoa caribaeorum (assembly GCA_026546465.2). Lineage (NCBI taxonomy): Eukaryota > Metazoa > Cnidaria > Anthozoa > Zoantharia > Sphenopidae > Palythoa > Palythoa caribaeorum. The sequence continues at coordinate 14,000 of JAOCNB020325765.1, forward strand.
GAGGGTGATCATATGCAACCCATATACTTATAAATTGGCTCTGCAACCAATGTCAAATGGCAAAGTAGGCCTTGAATCTGGAAAATATGGGCTCAAATTCTTATGTGGGAGATTCAGGGTTATTAAAGATTGGTTTTATTTTTTCTCTAATTGAAGAAACGTGTACCATATTTGCCAATATTTTGACCGGTCAGAAATGAGACATACGGCTGATTTCAAAATCAAATGAGTGCATAGTGTAAGTTTGATTTGAAGTCACAAGTAGTTATTTCAGACCAAATTAAAATTGCATGACATAAATTTCAATTACCATTTTATTCCATCCATTTTGAAATCCCACAACAAGAAAAAGTAAAAATCAACAATTTATTAAATTATCAAGGAGCCAGTTTTTAAAAACAGAAAAAAAGATGTGATTTAGGGTTCAAAATAATGCAATTTAGAAATTAATCACACTGCTCTGAACCAAGCAAATTGCACAGATTGACTGTGATTTCAAATATGGATTGTATTAAAGAAATTAATACTCAGTAAATATAATATAATGGTAAAAGAACCCTAATTAGCTTTGATTAAGTCTAAAAGCCGGACTTCCAGAGTTCCAGAACTTATCGAACGCACTTCACTAATCTACAGTTATTGCTAGTTTATCAAATTTATTTTTTTTTGCTACACTAAAACAAATGAAGACGCAAATTGATGTGCAGTGCCCAACTGCCAGCAACTTAAAGCAACAGCTGTAAATATTGAAATATAACAGGCAGTTCTAATGAATACCTTTCGGAATACGAATGACGTTTTGCATTGTTATTCAATTGTTAACGTGGTTTTAAGTAGATACTGAACTGACGAGCTATGTTCAAACTTAGACTCACTACAGTCTACACGCTTTTTTTATAAGAACAACTTTATAAGAACGAGCCAGTTACGAGGCTCAAATTTGCCAAAATTTAAGAACAATTTAAGAACAAGCTCAGGATGAGGCTTGATAACTAGAAACGTTTTTGTGGTAGAAAAGTGACTAAAACATTAAAAGATTCACTGTAAAGACTTCTCAACAAACAATGAGGTAGTTCGTCTCTAAATTCAGCCGTACAATACATGCGTGGCGCAGGGCATTTTTCAGTACCTTATTTTATTTTGTTTTTTCTTCATTAATAACCGCTTAAAGAAATAAGAACAAATTAGGAACAAATTAAGGCTAAAGTCACCCAAAAATCATGAACAATAAGCCTCGGTAAAATTTACTGGTTCTTATAAAAAAAGCGTGTAAGACAACGTACTCACGCCACGTGCGCAAAATAACCGCTTTTGCTGAGCTTTGATCGTTGCGATCGAGACTCTAGAAGCCTCAAAAAACACTCCTTAGACAATGGAACTCACCTTTTATCCTTGGGCTGGCAAAAGTATCTCAATTGTCTGAAATCACCGCGAGTATAACAACATTTAACCTCGCAAAGCTGTCAAAACACAATTTGTCCGCCATTTTTGTTTACGAATTCGCTCCCAATCCCTTGATTTAAATAGAGTGTAGACACGATGACGTCATGCATAAGTTAGCGCATTTGATAAATTCTCACGCTTGCACGGGCCTAACACATAATTTGAAAATCTTTGAACAAATCTATTTATTAGAATAACTGACAAAAATATTTGGTTAGTTAGCGCACCTTTTTCTAAAAATCATGGTCGAAAATAGGGTGGCTGAGGGGGGAGGGGGGAAAAAGGGAGTCGCTAGAATAAACAAGAGACTCTACAGAGTCTTCACTGGGTTGCCTGTGTCAGTCACTTTAATCTTCACTAGTACTGAACTCTTCGT
>JAOCNB020326337.1:0-15814 GCA_026546465.2 Palythoa caribaeorum
AAACGCCGCACCTGAGAGCCAGAATATTAATAAACGCCGCCCTCGAAAAAACGCCACACCCTGAAACAGACAACAAACTGAAACATCGAATTTACGACATTCACTTTTTACAAGCGCAGAGTGGGGTTGTTTAAAACTTGTAAAGTTTGAAAGGCAAAGACAAAAATCCGCAACATCGAATTTATCTGACTTCTTACGCGTTTACAATCGCAACAAGTTGTAGTTTTAATACTGTAACACTTGATTGGTACAGCCAGACAAAGAACTATATCATTTTTTCCTACTTTTTGAGGTAAAATTACGGTTGATTGTATAAAAAAGTAAACGGCATTTTAAATAAACGCCGCCTTTGAATAAGCGCCGCACCCAAATCATGAAAAACTTAATAAGCGCCGCGGCTTTATTCGAGAAAAACGGTATTTGACTCGTATTTTCACAACTTTGACCGTTTCAGAGTGTTTTTCTACAGGCTTCGAAACTTTAAAACTCTCTTGTCGCCATTGTTTTGTTTATAAAACCAACTGACGTCATTTGGCCGTGTAAATGTATGTGTTTAGCATGATAACGAGGTTCGGTGGGCATGCAATGCCCAAGTTCCACAATAGGTTTCTCTGTAAAATTGCTCAGATTTAAAAGTTAATTTTTTTGTCAATTTTATAGGGGCTACAGCTTTGAAAGGTGGCAGTTTTATTAATATAGATGTAACAAATTTGATAGTAGATTCTTTTTCCCAATAAATCAGACATTTCATAGCTTCACGCCAAGCGTAAAAAGGATTTATATAAATGAAAAAAAAAATTAAGCCAGGAAAAAAAAGTCTGTCACATACACTTAAGCTTTAAGAAAAAAATTTTTAAGGAAAAAATTACTGTACCGAGTTCAAAACTTTACTCCAACGGCTTATCTCAATTAATTAATTATTTATTTTCGATTTTTACCCCGGAGTATAGCTCGAAGTCTTTAATCCACATTGTTTGCCATCATAGTAATCTCTGTGGCGTAACCTGTAATCTTTGAAATTTGAGTTTAATTCCCCTGGGTCTTAACTTGATGGAGACAAACCAGCTGTTACGTTTTATTTTAAGTTAAAATTGGGTGCGGTCTTTCTCGGAATGGTTGTTTCCGTGGCTGACCTCAATTCCAAAGGAGCAAGCTTAACTTGAGGAAGCTTTTACTAAACTCGATTCCTAGTAAATCTCAGAATCGTATTAAATGATCAACTTCTCTCACAAGAAATTCTTATTGTTTATCGTGCGATAGGTTCAGTGAAAACCAGGTGAAGAACAAACAAACTTTCACAACGGTTTAATTTTAGTATTCCAGAACAAAAAATGAAATAGATAACTATTAATTTTTCACGGAGCGCAACCCAAGTTTTAGAATACAAAATTTGCGCAATAAGTTTTCCTTGTTATCAAATGTATATTCATCCTTTAAGACTACGTTACAGTTTAAATTGGTAAAATTAACAATTTTTTTTTTAGTTTTTGCCGGAAATCTATTGGCTTTGAGAAGTACTCTCAGTAAAAAAGTTGTTTTAAAAGCCTGTATGGTTCTTGAGATATGTGAAGTCAAAACTCATCACCGGAAGTAAAATTGTGTGCAAGCCTTCTTTTTTAACAAACGCGTCAGTTTTTCTTGAACAACGGTGTCAAGATGAAATTTTGATTCTCAGCTTAAATTTTTTAATTTCTATATCGGATGATTTATCAGAAAAGCTCCTTCGCAAGTAGCAAATTTCAAGAATCGGCTATAAAACGTGAATGACAAAGCTTATCAGAAATCGCTGATGTGAAGAGGAAAAAATGATAACAAAGGATAGTTTAGCTTACAATCAATCGGACTTGGAACTTCGTGAAGGTAGAAAAAGTTGGTCACAAACAAAACGCTTAATGTCGCTGATAAATTTAAACTGATAGAAAGTTATTTAAACCATCTTTTAGAGAATTTCATTAGCTTTCCAGTGATATATAGGTTTAGGGGTATATATATCCGATGTATGGTAAAGGAGTTTCGGAATGACAAGTGAAAGCATCTCTCAAACTGTATCGTAACCTTAAGTTTCTTGGATGAGAAGAGTAAATCTCATTTAATTTTTTATTTCAGTTTCCATTTTGCACAACTAAAAGGACGTAAAATTGGTTGATATATATTAACCTCAGTTTATAAAATGATTGAAAAATTGAATACGCATCAAAAGCATTGCAATTTAAGAAGTATTTCAATAAAAGTATAGTCTTAATCACAGCCACAGTCGCAGTCCCAATCATAAAAATATAGAACCGTGCACTCGTATCAAGACGCATCATGTGACAGACCACGTGCATGGCATCAGAACTTTCACCACACGTTTTGCAAGTATTTCGCCAGGTCAAACAATTTTTCATCCGATTTTATTAAGATGAATTTATTGTTTCAATATTCACTTTTTGTTGAGATATTAAAAGTGGAATGAATCGCCGATAGAAACAAACAATCTGCCATCTGAACTACTCACTTGAAGACAGTGGTAAAATCAAGAGAAAGTAAAAACACATATTTTTAAACATTTTATGCTTCATTATATTTTTGTATTGTCTTAATTTCTGTACTTTCAATTAATTGTTAACAAAGCATTATAGCAACTGAGCCCGCACTTTTAACTGTCTCCTCTGGGCTGCTTTCCTCATTTCAGATGCTTTTTAGTTTTATCTCACTGGCTCATAATCAATTCAGCTTGCAGGCTTCACTTTCAGTTAGAAACTTCTGTATTTGAATATAGTCAGCAATATTAACGTTGCTCAAACTAGCAGCTGCTGCTAAGAATCATTTCTCGCGTAAGTCAGTCGACTTGTAATTTTAAAAACGGACGATAAGTTGTATATATACGCTTCGTTATTGACTCCCTTGACTGGGCCAGTGTCCCGCTTCTAAACATACTGCGTATATTTCTTCTACAAAACGCCTTTCCTTTAATTTATTTCCGTTTATTGCCATGTACCAAAACTCTCAAAAGCATCTCTAAAACCGGTGTTACACGTTGAAACTTTTAGCTGAAACTCGTGTGCAACAACGAGCTAAACCAGTTTCACCAAGTGATGTTACACGGTGAAATTTTTGGTTTTTTCGCTACAGCGACCGTTGTAACTGTTGCAAAAGTAGAAAGCAATTCTAATCTTCGTGAAACTTGTCTCTCAACGAAAATTCAAAATAGTTTCACGAAACCGATTATGTTACACGGTGCAACACCTGGTGAAACTTGTTTCGCATCGTTGTCGCACTTAAGCTAGTTTCAGCTAAAAATTTCAACGTGTAACACTCGGCTTAAGTTTGTTTGGTTCGCACTCGAAATGATGTTTTAAATCACACGAAAAGAGCGTGTAAAATTATTTATAGTATAACAGATGCTAAATGCTCAGATAAAATTTTAGCTGATCTGGGAAAGAATTTAGCCGAGCCACTAGGTAAAATACAGAGCACCATTAATATGGGCAGGTTATAGATTACTAGATGGCGTTCGGTATAAGGCCATGTGTTCGGTATATAACGCAATGAGCTTCAAAAAAGCTAGACACGCTGCTGTCCGATTAACTAAGGCCTTCTCCATTTATTTTAATGTTTACGGTATAGTCCGACCGACCCTAAATGTTTGAATTTGCAAAAAAAAAAAGTAGAAACAGTTATTATGTTGGTACAATTTTATTTTATTTTATGGCCTAAGTAAGTCATAGTTTTAATACATGCAATTTATGATTGAACAATACCGTATATAATTCATTTAAATTTCTATTTCAATTTCACGAGTGGAGCAAAAGAAACCAAGCGATCGGGACGCTGATGTATGCGAACCAGTTGTCTTATGTTTCAACTCAGTATTTACCCTACAAAGCAATAAATTTACAATGATAAAGAAAAACGCTATACTTTGAAATAAAGCGACAAATAGTAAACATTAGACTCTCAAAAGACAAAATAGCCTTTTTTACTTTGTTTTACTCTTTTTATTACCCGACCGACTGACCCAATATTTTTACTCCAAAACGACTATAAACGTAAAACTATATAAATGGAACTACTGGAAACGGCCTATAATAAGGTTTACATGTCACCCATAAAATGTGTGTGCATAGTCATTTATTCGTCAGTGATTTTTGTTAATTTTTACTAATTCTCTATTAAATACGAATTTACTGACGTTTTCCTTTTATTTCAATAGTTTTTGTTTTGTTTGTTTTGTGTGATAAATTAAAGTTTGTCGGCTTTTCAGATGTCGAGTACACATAAGTCACTCACCACAAAGTATAAAATGTATGATTCAAACACTTCTCTTCGATCAATTTTAATTACTATTGCGATATAAATAATTGCTAAATAAAAGTTTTAAAATAATTTACTTTTTTCTGGTTTATGAAGCTCTTTGCTAAGTAAATACACAAAATATTTAAAAAGATAAAATATTTGATTTTGTATTATCGATTTCTTTCTTCTTTTAGTCAGTTATGATCTGCTGGCGTCGAAAAATGGTAAGATTCACTCAAAAAAGAAATGTATGTTTATGGTTTAATTTTGTTTTAACAAATTTTGTTTTGTGATTAGTTTGGTGAATCTACTATGTAACAACGATTCTTACATTTTATCTTTTTTTCCGAACCACGAATACTTTTTGCCAGTTTCTTCACCTGACCGAATTTTCCTTAATTATTTGTGGGTTAATGACGTTCGCATTTCTTTTCCGAAATCAATAAACCTTTAACAAGGGGAGTAACTTTTTTAGTCAAAAGTGGCTCAGGGCAAATTGAAAAAAATCTTAGCGGCTTTTCTGTTCTTGATTTGCTTTAAATGGGCATTGTGTAAGTTTGATATATGAACTCATGAGTACTTCACAGACAAACAGAAAATTTAAAAACAAAACGACTTGTATTTTTTTATATTTTAGCCGCGTTGAAAGAGGCGGTTGTTTTATTCCTCTACTAAGATTTGGCTCACAAAGTAAACGATAATGAATTACTCTGATCTAGATTTCAACGAAAATGTGATTAAGATAGAGAAATTTTCTCACCTTTCCTTAGTCAGATTTGATGCGGCTGATGATTCTAATCTTACATACAAGGCCGGGTCACTTACGCCTATACTCTCACCGAACAGTGACATACAGTCTTTTAAACGTCTATTTAAACAAAGAAAGAGAACGCGAAATGGCTGAGAGCAAACAGGTGTGGGTTCAGCGTCACACTTTCCATTTTGTCGAATCTCCGATTTGGTTTTATCATTGTTTGGTCTTAGAAATGGCCCACACCTTCCGCTTATATTGTTCTTATCAGCCCTTTGTGTCACTTCCATCGGAAAACGGCCGAAGGGAAATTCATTTCAAGAATGCATTGGGCGCAGCAGTAATTAAAAGCTCTTTTCATTTGTTTCTCAGAAAATAATTCGTTGGAACAACAACAAAGCCTAAAAACATAGGAGTGAACTTGAATGTTTCTTTTCGAACTTGAAGTAAGCACGGAATTTTTGTCTCAGTTTCTCAGCAGGATTACAGTCAATGAACTTGCTGCAGTCCAAAACAAACTTTAATAAAATACTAATATCTCAAATTGACATCAATTCATGCGTAGTGAAATCTTTATGTTATTATTTTCTTCAAAGCGGGACTACTACAGTCATTCATTATTTGCGTTTAATTCCATTGTTATATCTTTGTAACTCGTTACACATAATGAAAATATTCTCAACGTTTTTGATGCAATTTTTGAAAAAGAACAAACTTATTTTTGAATATCATAAATGTATTTTCAAAATGTAATAAGAAAAGTTCCAAATGTTAAGAATTAGTTAAAGTGATTCTTAAAAGTTTGTATTTTCTATAAACGTACGGTTTGGGAAGCGTGCGTGCGAAGCTGCTAAATTTACCGACAACTAAAATATACGCGTTTAAAATGCTGTGAAATCGGCCAGTTGATTAAATGTATTGTTTTTGCTTTGCGATCATTACTTTCTACGCACAGCCAACAGGTTTATAGTTAATAAAAGTCTTGCCCTTAATGAGTTGAGAAGTATACAAATCTTCAAAACTTTGTTGATGAGTTTCCGTTCATAAGCTTTGTTCTTCTATGTTTAATATTTTGAACTCATTACAGTCTCTTGAAGTAATGTTAGCCAAGAACAGCATAAATTTTACATTGTCAGAAATTTTACGGGGTGTTTTTCTTAAGACATTAGTACTTCACCTGTCAAGTTTTTCAATTTAACGTGCTTTGAACAAAAATTTTAAATCAAGCGGCAAATCAAAGCAGTGTAGAAGAAAGTAAACGTGGCACCACAGCTTCTAGTTGTACTGAAAATTGACCATGGGGCAACGGAACAAATTTGTCCCGGCTTTCACTGGGTAACAATTAAAAAAAGGAATCAGATAAAAAAATCGAGATTCCTTTCAGACTTTGCGATAAGAGATAAGAGTCAGATTGGTATAGTAAGGAAGGGTATGTCTGTAAGTTTTAAATCGAATGGGGTTGGCATGTGTACATTCAAGGTTAGATAATTTCTGATTTAAAAACGCGACTTTCAAACGCTGTCCTTCAAAAGTGTTCAAAATTGAATTAAGAATAGTGAAGCTTTTGGTTTATTAGTTATTTTAAGCGACAACAAAAAAGAGATTTTCGTTTTCCTGTTTTAACTTCGTTTTAATTTTTCGCACTATATCAATTGTTAAAGAGTAACACGGGTCAGTTTACGATCAACGAGAAAAGGAAAAAAACCAAAAACAAGTATTCATTGATTTTCTTGTGACACTGCGCGATACAGCGCATAAGTTTACAAACCTTTTTGTTTATCTACTATATCTTTCATATAAAGCTAGTTCAAAACAAAGAGATGAAAAAAATGGATTTTAATAACGCTAAGGTGGATAAATTACCACCTCGCATAATTTGGAAATACCCAAAATAAATTTTGAGTTTTTTTATTATTTTATGGCATTTGAAAGCCTGGCGCCTGATGTTATTGTTTCTATTATATGTGGCTTTCTTTCCTATGTGTTTCATGGCTTAGATTCTCACAGGGAGATTGATTTTATTTACATTTTAATTGACTAAAATCCTTTTAATTATTTGTTTTTCCTAAAATAGAATTTTGTTCGTTTTTAATCACACACTATTTAATTCGCGGGACCAGTGAGATTATGGCAACGGGTCCACCCACTTTGTCACGTGACATTTACGTCCGGTCAGTTGTTCACGCGTCGTGTAAAACGGTATTGTTTCAGTCTATATTTTCTTGTATTTATTCTCAACTTAGATCCAAAAGCTCGCCGGTTGATCCAAGTTCTACAAGAGCAAATTATCTTGCTTAGTCTGTGAACAACAATACCCTTGGAAGCAATTCTTAGACAAGAAAATCCGAAGTTCCTAAAAAAAGGTATAGAAAGTTTCAAAATTGCACTAATTCAGGATATGCTTTTTACAAATAAGAAAAGTAATGTGTTTGAAAGAAACGCGAATTTCGGAAAATCGTCATTTCTTATTGAGTTTATTTGACTGTGTGAATAAGAGCGTATATATGTTTTAGTTGAGTGAAGTTCACTTGTTTGCTGTGAAATCTATCAAAGAAAAATTTTAAGCCTTTTTATCTTGCGAAAAGCAAACTTAGAGTATTTATTTGATTTTTAGCACTTTCTTGAAAGTGATGTTAAAGAAACTTTATTAATACAGAACGAAAAACATTTTTTTAGTTTAAATTTCATCACAGGTGGTTTGATTAAGTTTATAAGATCTGTGAATAGACTGAAAGTTTATGCAAGCAATATTTTTTGCCGGCTCAAGTTTCCAAACACGGTAAAAGCGTTCAAAAGGGTCTTAATGGGGAAACCGCTTTGACGGTTTACAGAAAAGAAATATCGGCGTTTTCACCTGTTTTGACGGATTTACGCTTAAAGTTTAGTCCGGAATGACGGTTGCCTCTACTGAGACCCTCGTACAACGCCAGGACATATTGTTTAACTTCCCAATCGGTTTCAATTTAAGTGAACCAATAAATGAGGTAATATTGACTCATATTTTTGCACTGACACGCAAGATTTCGTCTTTAATTTTTAATCTTTAACCAGCCAACTTCATTTCCTTTTTAATATCCATTAGTTTAAAATCTTGTCACGACTGAGAAGGTAATGTAAATTAATTTTTTTTTATTTTCCTGAAGGCTGAGAAACTAAAAGCAGCGGAGCTAACAGAAAAGAAACCGAAAAACCGGCGCGGCCTTCGTAATGAAAAAAGATTTTTCGATTGAAAACTCTTTAATTCTATTTTGAAAAAAAGTGATTTTCTCAAACGAACAAAGATTTTTTTTATTACCTTTTTATGCGACAATGTAGCGAGTTTAAAAGACAAAACCTCGCCGTTTCAGACTCTCAAGCAACTTTTAAAATACCAAGTAACTTGGAAGTTGTAAAAATTATATTTTAGAAATACTTTATATTTAAGACTGAATGGCAAGTTTCTATTGAAATAGTTTGAATTGTTTTACAAAAAGGATTGCATTGTACTCTTACGAGAACAGTTGTAAGACTGAGGTGGTGAAATTAAACTATGGAACAAAAACCTACGCACTGGTAGTTTAATATAAACATTGTGAAATCGTAAATGAAACAAAGTCAAAAAGCAGGTGGAAAACAAAATATAACAAATATTGTTTTGAAAACTGCGAATCCCTACCCACATGCATAAGTAATTATAACTAAAACTTCAGAGTTCGCTTTTTGTGAAAAAAAAACCCAGCAAATTCCGTAGTTACCTTCTTGCTTGAACCTCGAGGGAACTGTATAATAAAGCTAAAAAGAAACAGAATTCCACATTTATACTTCTATATATAGATTTATGAATTAGAGTCAATCACACGTTGATGAATCAGTGATCAGTTTACAATTATTACCAATCTTTCAACTGAAAAAGAAAGTTGAAGCCAATTTACACATCTCGTTTGATTAAATCCTGTAATAACCGGACGCATTATTTATAAACAAAGAATTGTTTTCGCTTGTTTCGGATTAATTTAACTACAGTGTAGAAGCTTGTAAATTTTTAAAGTATAAAACTAAAGGGGAACTTTCTTTAAGTAATCTAAATAATTTAATTAAGACTTAAAGTCAGTGGAAACATAGCAACCAGTAAATTTTTCCGAGACACACTGTTCTTAATTTTTTGGCAATTTCAGCCTCAATTTGTTCTTAAATTGTTCCTATTTCTGTGAGCAGTTTTTAATGAAGAAAAAATATATATAACAAGGTATTTGAAAATGAAACGCCTTGCGCCATACATGTATCGTACGGCTGAATTTAGAGGCGAACTACCTTCATTGTTTGTTGAGCAGTCGTTACAGTGAATCTTTTTATGTTTTATTCTGTATCGCTAAGTTTTAGTCAGTTTTCTAGCACAAAACGTTTTCCTAGTTATCAAGTTTCAACCTGAGCTTGTTCTTAAATTGTTCTTAAATGTTGGCAAATTTGAGCCTCGTTCTTATAAAGTTGTTCTTATAAAAAAAGCGTGCAATGAATCCTTTGCGTGCACGCAATATTTTCAATATGTCGCTTTGTAGTAGTTTCTTTATCGTAAATTTATTGTTTTATAAAAACTTTGTTCATATGATCAACGAATCAAAATTCAATATTATAAACCATTTAAATTTTGATTTTACATTACATTATTTACAATTTCCTCCACGGTGGTAGTAATGCGTCCACTTCCCACTCTTGTAGAGTTGCGATATTAGTGCGCGATGATACTGATGTATTCTCTTGGACATGTTGCGTACAAAAATTATGATTTACTTTGGCCATAAAATAAATACAACTTGTATCAGCGTGTTATTTACACACATTACAAAAGCCGCTGTTACACGTTGAAACTTTTAGCTGAAACTTGCGTGCAACAACGATGCGAAACAAGTTTCACCAGGCGTTGCACCGTGTAACATCGGTTTCGTGAAACTTTTTTGAATTTCCGTTGCAAGACAGGTTTCACGAAAGGTAGAACTGCTTTCTACTTTTGCAACAGTTACAACGGTCGGCTGCGGCGAAAAAAAACCAAAAGTCTCACCGTGTAACCTGGTCTCGCTCGCGGTGTTGCACACGAGTTTCAGCTAAAACTTAAAAGTTTCAGTAACACTGGCTTAACTGTTTCTGCTTTTTTTTTTTCGCAAATTTCAAAAATTTCGGGTCGGTCGGACGACTGTAAACGTAAAAATAAGTGGGAATGGTCTTATGCGAACTTTTTTAGTAAAAATCTTCTAAAAGCTCAAGCCATGCAGGGCAGAGAGAACCCGGTTCGCATCGAATACTGCATGAAATGCGAGTCAAACGTTATGATAACTTGCTACTTCTTGCGCAAGTTCCTGCCCCGTGCATAACTTTGCCATATCAAATGTTGTCAGATGGATTGTAATATCATAAATGGTCAATGAACCAGTTATTTACTTTCGAGCCGAAAATAAACCGAATTTGGAAAAACAAGCTCTTTAATAGTTTGTAAACTGACTTTGAGTTTGTGTTTTATGTCTGAATTAAATAAACAAATTTCGCGATACTTTGTCTTCGCAAAGAGTTTTTATTTTCTAGTTTTTCATCAAAGCACATACTATAGTTTTCTTAATGTCGGATCTGATTTAGGGGAGTTGGTTTGTTCTTTCTAAAAGAAATCTAAAGTAAATCTATTATGCACAGCTCAGCGAATGTATTATCACGATGTCTTTTGTCTCAGGCCCCGACGGGCTGGCCCGGTTGAGCGGTCCGAAAACAAAACCTTAGCCCGGTATTCCATGTAACCGCGAGCCAAATTTTTACAGAGTTTGTATGGATAGTCGGGATCTCAAGGCCTCAGCCACTGGATAAGTTTTACGAGAAATAATTCTACGTAGATTTAAAATTAATGCACAGTATACGAACGTAATCTGTTAGAGCACAGTCCACATGTTTGCTGAGCTTTATAAGAAAAGAATTATGGACACCGGTTGCCGCTTTTTGAGAGAAACACTTCCCCACGGTACATAAATCTTTCAATGATATTTATTCACCGCCAGTCAAGTTGCCATAATGAAGTCCGAGTGGATCATGTACTCCGTCTCTTCCGTAAATCAAACTCATATTAGGAGCATATGCATTGCAATAATTCAATTTTTTTCTCGTGGAGAAAACAGGAAAAAAACAAACCCATTTTAAAACTGGTTTGCCACAGGCAACCCAATAATTAAATAGCAGGACCCTATAATAATTCAACAAATTGGTACATCTTGGTTTCTCCCCTCATCAAGATGCAATTGTTCAGTTCAGCTGATCGTTTAAGACATATTTCTGAAAACTACTCATATCCTTTAATCTTCATAAAACTAACAGCAAGGCAAGTTATTATAGATTTATGTTCTGACCTTTCCAGTAACTTACGAATATTATATTTAACAGTTCAACTTCTCCCGACGCCTTTTTGAATGTGTGCGGAAAAAAAAATTTTCTTTTTTGTTGTTGTGTCAGTTTGAGATTGTTTGCAAAGTTTTTCATAAATATTTTATTTTGGTAGTCTTAAAACTCGGGGATTTTCCACTTGTCAACAATTGGCGGTTTTTCTTGGTTGCTTTTTATATTTTTAATCTTTTTGATCTTCCTGTACAGGTCATTAAGTAGGGCTCTAAGTTATCATTTTGCCGAAACGAATTTTTTTTGTGTTGCTTTTCGGTTCCTTTATCTGTTTTAGCACCGGCCAGGCAAAACTTATCGGTTTGTCGATCTCAGTTTGACTCCGAGGGCTTTTCTCTGCGTACTCCGGTTTCCCTCGCTCAAAAGAAATTGATTGCCAGCTTAATGGGGCGCGTTTCCCTACATGATAGATAGTGAGGATATTGAAATAAGTTATTGAATGAGAACAATATTGAGTACGAGCATCAAACCAACACTGAACCAGTTACAAAACTTCCTCCCTTAAAACTCATTCGAAAAATCTGAAAATATTCAAGATGCTTCCTTTTTATACAATCTGTGATCTTATGATTGGATTTTCAAAATTTCGGAGTATAGACGGTATTATCATCAAAGCTATATCACTAAAAATCAGCAAAAAGTGGCCTAAGGGAGCCGCGCACCCCTCAAATCAGATTAAATCTGGATGTGGTGCAATGTGCTCCGAGATTATGTATGTATCGTGTTCTAGGGCCGAGTCCCCAGACAACATCACAACTCGTTCGGTCCGACCTTGTTTATTGAGCTGCGTTCTTGGCAATACAGCTTCTGCATGGCAACATCCATCCGCATTACACCTGTGAAACTTCCATGTCAACTGGGATTTATCACCAAATTCTTAAACCACGATATCATCACTACCAGCTTGTTCATTGTGAAAGGGAGAATGTATCCTTTTAGAAGAACTAAAAACAGAACAAAATGCTAAAAAATGCCGCTCGATGCATCTGATTTTTTCCAGCATTTTGTTCTGTTATTATTTTTTCTAGAGACAACATCAGAGTTTTCTTCGCTGACGATGAACAAGTTGTTCAAAATGTGCATGTCGTAATGATGTATATATATACTAGCATTTTTCTAGAATTGGATCGAAAACGGCAACACAGAAGAAATACGTTTACAACATAATAACTAAAAACCTTTGAACTGACTGATCGACGGATTTGAGCAAAAATCAATTTGCAGTCCTGAACAGGCACATATTGAAATTTCTAGTTTTGACTTAGTTGATCAGCTTACCACGATATATAGAAGTGTAACGGACTCAGTCAGATTTTGCTAAAATGATTTGCGCGGATTTCGGATTTACAGGACAGCTCAGATGCACAGAAGACTGAACAAGCTGTGTGTGACGTTTACAATTGGTTTTGGTCAAAAACATTGGCGAATCTGTTCTCCCCTCGTTGTCCCCCCTTCCCCCCACCCCCCAAAAAACTGAAAGCAACCAAGAAAAACCCGTCAATCGTTGGTGTTAAAAATCCGAAATCGATTACAAAGTTCACTTGTACAATATATCATGTGAAAAGTAAGTTTCTCCTTGTGATAGGCTTGTCCCAGTTCTTTTGAGTCAATTGCTAAAGTATACTTTTCTTCGTTTCAGGAAACGCCACAATGAATACTAGAGCGGTATTTCTTTATTTGTTGGTTTTAGTGCATTTCGCTGCACTTGTAACCGGAGCGAGTGTGAACACGGCCACATGTGAACTAGAATCCGTTAACCGAACTGCATCACGGAAAGGTTGTGAAACAAAGACGATCACTGTAAAAGGTTGCAGAGGTGCTTGCTTTTCGGTAACCGAGTCTCTCATAAGCCCTCCTTGGCATAAGACAACTTGCACATGTTGCCGACAAAGTTCAGCAACGAGCTTAAAGACTGTAAGTCTGAAGTGTAGTGGAGGAAGTACGGTGACAGTCAGCTTTAAATCAGCTACGGCTTGTAGTTGTCAACTGTGCTGAGCAATAAAAGTGACTAAAGAGAACAGTGTTCAACGTTACTGTACATGAAATAAAACCAAAAAACTGAACTTGAACACTCCTATGAGCTATTTTTCTAATCAAAACTGATAATTTTAACATAACGTTCGCTTTTTCATTGAAAACTACCTGTATTCATAAAAACTCGAATAAGCAGACATGTCAACCTAGCAAATTACTTGTGATAACTGCCTGATGTTGTATCGAAAAGTCGTAAATTATCAATAAATGAAATAAATGGTCTAAGAGTAAAAACATTTTTGATTGACTTTCTAGAGGCAATTTTATTAAAACCCAGTACGATCTTAAGGTTACCGTATACCTTTGGGGTGCTTTGCGTCAAAATGATACAGTGCGTCCATTTTAAACCGTAGATACCTAAACCCCATATATCAAAAAAGCTTATAAAGCTAGCTTTCGAACTATATTAAAAATGTTGAATTAAAATCAATATTTGGATTTTTTACGTTCTCTAAAAACGAGCGACAAAATCGCCTTTCGAAAGTCACAAGTCCAAGCGATTATTGATATTTAATGATTTAATTAATCCGCCAGTTTCCAGACCAAAAGGACTAAATCTAAAAAACGTGTCTGCGTTTTTTCATATTCACTTGCAGAGAAGAGTGACGGCGCTTTTTCGAATTAGGGTTTAAAAAAAAGTCTGGAGACCGTACAAAAATTGCTCTAAAACAAAACGTTTTTCAAAAAACAATGAAAAGGCAGACACGTTTTTGTTCTTTATATATTGAAGAAGCTACTGTGCAAATTTTAGGGGAAATGAACAAATTCACTTTGAGTCGGAACTCTCGAATGGCGATTTTGTCGCTCGTTTTTGAGAACGTAAAATTCAAAATTTTTAGTATATTTCGAAAGGCAGCTTGATAAGCTTTAATTTGATATATGGTTTAAGACAGATGCATTAATTGTATCATTTTGACGCAAAATACCCCTGAAGATACACGGTAACCTTAAGTAATGACCAGCGTAAGAACTGGGTAGCTCAGTGGCCATCTCAGGTAAAATGTGTGAAATTTAATTAATTCAAACGTTCAATTAATTTGGCAACTTTGATTGGTCTAGCATTTATTTTCGCAAAAACTACCGAAAAAAAATCGTGACCAGTCCTTTTTAAAGCTCTCAAGCACCAGTGTCCGTTGTTACACATTTTGGCCAAGTTTAACTGCAAAAAAATCCATCGTGGTAAAATTGGTCTAAAGCAAATTGCCGCTGGCCTTTTGTTATCTCCATTGTTCTCACGCGAATCATTACTTAAATTCTAGAAATTTTGGGCTCAAAATGTTTTTCTTTTTTTCTTTTTTTCCTTGTTATTTGTTACTATCGTAAACACATTTGTAAATGTCTTTTTTTCCAAATCATTAATAGTTCAAGCTTATTTTGTATTTTTCTCAATGTTTAACGTTTGTTTTGCAAATGCACCAGAGCATGTTGGTGCATTCCCTTAAGATACAAAACACAAAAGTCAAAGCGGCCATGTTGCTGCCATAAACAAAAGAAATCAACAAAATTATTTTGTTCAAGGACACTAACATGGTCGCTATGACGTACAGGTGAAAACACTTAGTGAAAGGCATAAAACACGTAATTATATCCCGAACTATATTCTTAATACTGTTAAACTTGTGAAAACGTTTTGTGCATCCAGGTGAAAGCACTGATAAATATAGTCACTGTGAACAAAAAGCTTAGAAGAAATTATTACAAGACATTTTCCGTCAGCTGATTTTACGATGGCTTTTCGAGAACTACGGAGCCCTTTTCTACAATTCTCAAAGACAAGGAATTACAAAATTTCTCAAGAATGAAACACATACTCAATTCTCAATTTTCTTCTTTATTTGTTGAGTCTCGGTTATACAGTTGAAACTGTTAAAGGTTGTTATTCTTCTCTGGCCTACCACTCCTAACATAAACACCGTTTTTATATTCTTTTCATAGGTGACGATTATTACAATATCTTTATCTACTCAATTATGGTTATTAAAATAAGAAACTAAATAAGAGGTTCTCTAATTTCACATCTTATATTGCTGCTTAGGAGTTGGTGGATGTAAAGCTAATTGCTAACTATAGAACTTTGTAAAGAGCTTTGAAAAAGAATTAATAGGTATCATGAGAAAGGATTAGTTTTATCTGGTAACTGAAACATTGTTGTAATTAAAGAAATTAAACCACTAATGAACTCAATACTTTTTATGTACAACTACTACCAAACTGAATTATACAATCAAAAACGTTAATTTCCTGCTCCGGAAGCATAATAAAAGTTAAAAAAAATTTTTTTTCAAACTCGGAGCTAAAAGTTAAAACTTATGAAATATTTCGTCCGTTTTTCGACCGGACTTCATC
>JAOCNB020326911.1:0-15807 GCA_026546465.2 Palythoa caribaeorum
AGAAATTTCCAGGAGTTGTTTTTGAAGAATTTAAAGTTTCTGGATCATACCAAATTTAAACAAAATGTGTTCAATAGAAGGAGTCCACCAATACAGTACAAAAAAGTGTGAAAATATAAGGTGGAAATCAAGAACAGAAGAACATGGTTTTTTTTTTAAATTTTTAATACTTACATGAAAAAATCAGGACTAAATGCATCGCAACTTTATTCAAATATCAAAATGTTTTATTCTCAATGTATTCATGTTCTAGAATTTACATTGCATACTTGTTATTAGCTCGACAAACTATGAGGAAGAGGTAAACAAGTACCTGAAGTGGATTGATTGACTGGCACTGCGGTAGAAGAACGGTTGATAATTGTTGAAACGAGAGTTTGATGGTCTCTTAGTAAGTTATTACAAAGCGTTGTCAAATTTCCAATTTCTTGATGCAATTGTTGGCACTGTTCTCCCCACATCTGTCTCTCAGTTCTGAACTCCTCCAGGTCAGCACTGTTACTCAGTCGAGCAGTTGGGGAAAAGTTCTGCAAAGATGCACATCATGATACCAAAGTGTTAAGTATTTCAGCTAAAGATAAATCCTTTTACAAACCTAAGTACCCCATTGGAGCCGCTGCTTATCTCTAGTTTCGGTAGTGTTAAGGGAATGAGAGTAATTGACTCCTCTTGGAGGAGACACTAATCCGTTGCAGGAAACCCCAAGCAGCAGCTGGTACTTATTTTTATTGACTTCAGGAGTATGGAAAGCTGAGTCAACTACGGTGGAAAAGAAGGTCACACAAACATTCATTGCTTGGCTAAGCCAGAATCGGAACCCAGAACCTTGTGGTTAAAAGGCACTACACCAACCACATCGCCGATAAGTATTTAAGAACCAATGTTTCGTCTTTATATATTATGGGAATAAAGCTATAATTTGTTAGTCTCAATTTGGTTTCAGTTTCCGATGCTAAACTCTATGCCAGACAATCAAACTAATTTGCGGTAGGACTGAAATAAAGTTACCATATGAACAGAATTACTATTCTATTGTGAGTTTTATATATTGAAAACACGCTAAATCCGAATAAACAATGTACAGGAAAAGTGCCATTCTTGAGTTACTCTAAATCATTAAAATCTAAAACAAAAACCATGAGCGATACCTCTTGTCTCCCTCGATTCCTGGAGTTTTCCCCATCCAAGAAAGCTGCTCTGGGCCAGTTTTCGAATGTCAATCCCTTATCTCGGTCCCTCTTTCTTATGCCACCTCCAAATAACATAAATTATACAACAGTTATAATCAAATAATCGACACTTGTGATTTTCTCAATAAAATGTTTTTCATTTTCATATGTTTTATTTATTTCAAACAGTCTTGTTAAACACCTAAACATCTCGGGACTGAAATGTCGTTATAATCCACTGGAGGAGTGGTTTCCTGTAAAAAATAATGGGAAATTTTATGTACCTTTTTTTATCAAAACGTAGACAACCATTTTAAAATGTCAGGGAGACCGTAACTGCATAGTTTTAATTTTGTATTTCATGGCCTTTTCCATTAAAAAAACGAAACTTATATAATTATATAAAATAATCAGGAAGCAATTATACCGTCAACTAGTTGTCAAACCAGTGCGGGCCAAGCACTGTTTCTTATACTGGTTCCAACGCCGCCAAATTTTCTCATGCTTTTTCTGATCATCATTTGAACGTTTTCGTATTTTTAAATACAGAAAAAGAGAAGGTGCAAACAAAACTAAAACACTTCATTTGTTTAAAATGAAGAGAACAAAAAACCTTTTATACATATTTTGGTTTTTAAGAAGCTGTTAGTATCACAGCAGCAACACCACAAACATTGAACACTGAAAACTAAGCGTACTTGCTAAAGTTCTTCCGTTTAGTTTTCTCTTCTTTCCAGATACCCTGGGTACTTGAGATTCTCTTGAGTCTTGGTAGTGTAGTGCGGGTGCAGCCCGCCTACTGCTGAACATTCGCTCAGGTTCTCCAGTAAATGCATCTCGCTCTTCCTCTTCCTCTGCCTGCAAAATTCCACCAGGATACTCATCCTCAACTTCAACTGCAATCTGACGAGTAAAATGTGGTAAACAACTTTAGATTCTGAAAATGAAATACAATGATCAGACATTGTTCAAGCTCTCTGACAACTCCAAAACTCGACTACTTCCAAGGAGCTTTCCAGGTTTCTAAACATCTTTCATAATTTCATCAAACTATGTCTATTATAGTCAGTATCGGCAACGAAAATGTGCAAATTTTCTACAAAGAGCTTTAATTCTTTTCTAGAACTTTTTAAAATTTATTAACCCTGAATAAAGCCATTCCCCCCACAGCTGAAATATCAATCGAGGAAAGAGCTAATGGCACTTACATTCTTACCTAATACATTGGTGTGCATTTTAAAATGGGAAACCATTCTCCACAGATGCAACTAAAAAACTCAATTAAAAGCCTTATCATACTGGATTAAATTATTTGACGAAAAAATTAAGCCTGTATGTTATGCTCTAACTGACCCTAAACAACTAATGTTTATAATTAAATACGCACAGAACAGTTAAAATCATTAGGAGGAAAAATGAGTGTTAAGGTATCACCTCTCCTCTGTTCTCCACATCTGACCCATCTGCAGATACAGCAGAGTCATTTTGCGTGCTGCTGGGTTGGGTAGATCCCCCCCATGTTGCCGTGGTGATATCAGCACTCATCATACTGACCCCAAACCCTTCATCAACGTCAGCACTTCTTCCACTTCTGACTGAATAGGTCCCTCCTTCCGACTGGTCATCGAACCCTGCTTTCTTTCTTTTCTCAATGACAAATCTCTGTTTTCTTTTCTTCAGTTTTTCTTCATGCATCTCACGCTGTCTCCTAAGTTCTGACCACAGGAGTGTGTTCGACCCTGGAGCAGCTGGGGCTGGAATGAACAAATGGAATGACTTAAACTTTATCAATATATGGAACGATCAAAGGCAGATGTGAATGGGGCACATGGTCCCTTGCGGGAATTATCTTCAAGGCCAGACGTCAGTTAGCAGGTGTCAACTATACAGTGGGAAGAAACCTAGAGTAGCCACAGGAAACCCTCTGAGTTAGATTTAAATCGACAAATCTTAGCTGAGGTGTGGAGACCAGGAGTTTATTGCAATTAGAAAGCCAACCCTGTTAGTCAACCTGTGAGAAGGCTTGAGGCAACATCTTTTCTAAAATATTTTTATTCTAATTATGAAATATTTTGCAAGAAATCTAAATAACAGTAAACTAATCCCAACATTAGAAGTTGTGTTGACAAACTAATAGCATTGTGAACAGCAAACTTTAGAATGTAGCGTACCTCCAACGGGCTCATTTGAATCCACTGCATAAGACTTGTTTAATCTTGCCTGTCTCAATTCTGACCCATAGAAAGGTGTCTGTGTGGAGGATTCAAATGTCAGTGTTGGAGCAGTCTCAACAATTAAAGAAGTATTCGTAATAGGGATTGTGCCTGAGTATCATCTGTAGCACATTTTTTGACACTCTCTGTTGTGTCTGGAAAACAGAGGCAAACTATCTCAAGCATTTTTAATGTCTTTGCTGAAGCGGTATGTAACATTGTGGAAAAGGTTGCACCAGGTATGATGATAAATTAATATGACTGTATACCAATTCACCCACGAGCAATCTAATTGGTTTGGAAAAAAGTAGGTGTGTTTGTGTGACAATATTTACCTCCAAAACAGTTGACATTGTCACTAAAACAAAGTAGCAGGCAGAGGTGGTTGTCGGAAAAAAGAGAGCTTGATATCTTTTTATTCACAAGGTTTTCATTTCAGATCATGAAGGAGCGATCGTGCCAGTGAATGAGTGATACAATACAGAAAACAATATGGTATGACCCTATTTTCATCTACTGAAAAAGTTGGAAAGTTTCTCCCGAGGCAAGAGAGTCGTTGCAAAATAGCAAATTAAAGCAATGTGATTGATACATCTAGCTATTTTATCTCCTCATTTTACCATAAAGTGATATCATAATTCTTCACTAACGGCTTTTCTTCATGGCTTTAACATAGATATCTATCCTAAATGTGTAATGAATATAGCCTCTCCTCTATCAAAAAATTAAACAGCTACTATATACCTGGGTTGTTGTGGATTTTTTGTGCTGCAATGGCTCCTCTTGTTTACTAAGCCTAGTGAGCTCCTGCTGTACTCTCAAAAGCCGCTGTCTTTCTTGTAAAAGATGCTCGAGTTCTTCCTTCTGTTTCTTAAGTTGGCGTTGATAGGCAGTTTCCTGTTCATTTTCTTCACACCAACAAAGCAATGAATAAAGAGGGCAAACATTGTCGAATTTGATAAAGCAAAGTTGACACATTCAAACATAAATTGTTACACCCCAAATGTTTTGTTGAAACAATCTTTAGTAATGGTCAAAATATTTTGTAGTTTTTTATCTTCAAAATGCTCAACAGTAACAAGTGGCAAACGCCGATTCCAGTCACAACATGAAAGACTTCTAAAAAAACTTCTATTTCTTGAAACGATTGTTACAGACCTTTGCGTCACAAATTGGCATATTCTTAAGACTAGAGCCATTTCCAATAGCCATTGCTAATGGCGATTTGCCCCCTTAACGAATTAAACTACATCTTTGAAAAATTTTCGGCAAATTTGAGTTTTGATTATGTATTAAGCTCATTAAGGTAAATAATAAAGATCAGAAAAAATCGTTTAATTGATATTTTGAATTTAAACTGCATGCTTTGGCGTGAGAGAAGATCTTTGTCCTTTTAAGATACTGGAGCAGTATCATTCTATTAACATCAACAAGAACACCGTGACCTTCCAACCAATCATAGTACTTCGGAATGACAATTGCAGTGAGAACTTTTGTTACAAAACATTCTAATTACCATTTTCATCAACACTAAAGTTTACTTTCACGACAAGGACGTAACATCAAAACTACCGTCATCGCGTTCACTATATTACCACAGTTATTATCAATCACCATGACTACAGCTTATCAGTTACAATAAACTATGACTGACATCAGTGCTCCTGAATCACTAGCTTCATTTCAAGCATCGTTGTCACGTATTACCTTGGACATTCACTTCCTTATTTTCCGATAGCTCTCCCTCACTCAGTGTTGTTGCATCATTTTCTTCTTCTTCTGAAGCCTCGACTCCATCAACTGGTTCCTGATCAGCTTCCTCAGTGGAACTGTCTTCTTCACCAGTCTCTTGTTCATTTTCATCACCTTCATCATCAAAACTCAGTTCAGCCAGCTCCATGGGTAAAGTGGGTATCTGGTCTGGGAACTGTTATTGGTAGAGTTGCAATTGGTAACAATTCATACAACAAACAATGAATTATTTTAATTACTATTTCATTTTAGATGTCAATAGCATGGTATTGTGTTGAGTGTAAGCGTAATGCTTGTGGGATGTGACTTAGAAAGATAAACTCGCAAGTTCAGCTCATACGTGCCAATGGTAACTTGTATCGTGCTGACGAGGACCAATAAGGCGGAAACAGCTGTCCACAGCTGCTAACACTCAGGTTAATTTTATTCAAGGGAAGATAGACGTACAGGGGTTGTGCTCACTACCGTGTGGCCATAGTGCCCAACACAGTGGTTGCTGGTTACCACTGCCATGCATGTACTAAACTTGCGGTATAATGTTGGCTGATTTCAACTTCCACACAAACTTAAACACCTCTGAGGCATCAAACAAAGACATCTTTCCCATGCAATTATCGTTGCTAACTCAGCATCTTCATACAGACCTTGAACTATCTAATTTTGTGGGCACGGCCCCTTCAGCCTTGTTAGTTTTGAAAAAGATAGAGCACCCTGTTCATACTAATCAGGCGAAAGATCCTTCTTACCTGATTAACTTTCTTAACCAGTTCTTGGAGTTGTTTTAACTTCTTTTTGGCCGAATTAAGTTTTCTGGAATACAGAAAGGATTGATTTTATGAGTTGACTGAAATGGTGTGAAAATCTACAGTTATTCATGGTTTATAATAGTAAAATTATTTGCAGTAACAATAACGCTTATGGTACCAAAAACAGTAGCAGTTACAGAAGGAGAATCAGTATCAGTAAGAGTGACCGTAAAAGTAATGGCAATGGCAACAGTAAATAATGGCATTACTACTGTATCATTATCAGTAATCGAAACAGTAACAGTAGTGGAAAAGGTAGCAATAACAGTAATAGTATTAATTTATTATCAAAGAAAGTGAAATAAAACATGATACTGTATTATAACTGATATACTGGTTGTTTGTTCTACTGCTCATAACAGGTTTTCAAAAAGGCTCAAGGTATTACTCGACTTTTTCTTGGAAAATTGGATCATCCTGCCAGACCAATGCGTTCAAACTTGAGCTTGCTCCACTAGCTACACTCCCCTCAGCATCAGTGTCTGACTGTGTGCCTTTCTCAGATTCATCTTCACCTGTTGTCTGGGTCTGAACTGAATCTCGCCTTGAATCCTCATTATTTACTCTTGGTAATGACGATGTCTGCATGAAATTAAGGTCATTTCAGGGTAAGCTTGTACTTTGTTCCAAAGAATGTTGAACATTTGAGGTATTTGAGCTACCTCACACAACTACTTTCCCCAGTAAGAAATACGTTACTCAGTTACTTTGACAGTTTCACATAAATGGGGCAACATTAAGAACAAGAACAAACCCTTCATACTGGCCTACACTCTGTCCAGAACTAGGAATTTTAAAGTTGATCTCAGTTGTACAGTTTTATAAAATGTATTATATATAGAATCGATTTGTTTTACAGTTTTCAGCATTTACAATAACACAGTAAGTGTAGGTCTGAGGACAAAACGGCTGTCCTGCCAAAAAGAAAACCTGACTGACACCAACTATTGTGGTTAGAGCGTTGCTCATGTGCACTAGAATGCCAAACGTCTTTTGTGAGTTCGTCTTAAGTTTGATGTGTTTGACCTTGACACGGCACATTCCAATTTCTCCAAAAACTACTGTTGCCACAAACCTGTCCTGTTTCGTTTGTCTGTTTGAGGTTACCAACTCTTTGACGAGCCGCCTGAAGTTCTCTATGGGATCAAGAGATTAGACTTGTCTTAGGCTTTCAGTTTTTTTAAAAACGTAAAGATATGGAAGACAATAAATTGCAACAATCACTATAACACACAAGGATGCTTCTAAAATCATAAACAGCAACAAAAGGTAGTAGTATAATACATATAGAACTAGCCTCCTTTTTGCAAAAAAAATATTAATGTACAGAAGAATTAATTAATAAAGGGCAACGTCATATCTCATAAACAAAATAGCCTAGCTATATAGACTATACAGCCTAGTTGTGTTAGACTTTATAGCCTAGCTACATAGAATATATAGTCTAGCTATGTTAGACTATATAGCCTATCTAGCCTAGCTATATTAAACTATATAGTCCAAATAGCCGTATAGTCTAACATAGCTATATAGCTATATAGTCTATATAACTAGGCTACATATTTTAACATAGCTAGGCTAGACAATGTATATAGTCTATAAAGCCAGGACATATAGTCTAACATAGCTACAATTCCTGATAAAAATAGTGAAGCACTTTTGCTCCCCCTTCCACTTTTCAATGTTGTTTGGTACAGATATGCTAGAAACTGAACGGTTGCTGCGGAAATTAACTAACTCTGAGTGGGGATTGAGGGGGTGTTTTACCTATCTTTGTCGGGGATCGTAGGCTATATAGTCTATCTAGCTAGGCTAAAGGTAAAAACTAACATTGACAAAGCTTTTAAAATCTTGCTAAATTTACTAAGCACTTTTTCCATTGTCCTTTTCAAATATTCTACTTAATGACTAATATCAATCCTTAAACAAAATCTTCCAAATCCCTGGCTCAAGCACACTGAACACACCCCCATTTAGTTTAAACAGAAAACAAATTAAAGAAACATGATAAATATTGCTAGCGTAAAAACAATAGTTTTACCTTAATCTTCTGCTGAGTTCAGGATCATGTATACCAGCATTCAGTATCCAGTCAATCTCTGTTGACGGGTAAAGAGTGGTACTACCTGTGGCTCCACCTTCATCCTCACCATCTTCTTGTCCAGATTCAGGTTCTGTGGTGTCAACACTAGCTGTTACACTTTCTCTTCTGGAGGATTCCTGGGTTGTGCCCTCCGATTCAACAGCTGGCGGCTAGGAATACAAAAATCTTCATCAGATATTAATCATAATTACCTTCAAACACAAACAAGATAAAACAACTGGATACAACAAGGATTTGCAGTAAGCCTCATTCTTTAAAGTTTCTCATCTAACTGGAAACAGTGGTTTCTAACTGGACAAAAAATACTTAGGGGAGGGTGATGTAGAATAAATGGCCAAGTCTGTATGCAGTGTGGAAACAATTTCAATTCTTTGGGACCAGTTAGTCCTTCTCCACTTCGAAAAGTTTAATAATGGACAGTTACTGGCCAATAACTTTCAATCTAGATAAAGATTACATACAGATCTACCAAAGAAACAAACACTGCCACTGTGTGAATTGCCAAGATAGTTCAAGGTTGCCAACTTGGTAGTAAAACACTCACAATGGCATTTTCAAATTCTAATATACCTTTCTCAATAAAACAAACAAATACAAATGCAACCTAAAACTGTTGTAAAATGGTAAACCTCTTAAGGTTACCATATGCCTTCAGGGGTGTTTTGCATCAAAATGATACAGTGCATGTCTTAAACCGTAGATACCTAAACCCATACATCTAATTAAAGCTTATAGAGCTGGCTTTTGAACAAAACTAAACATTTTGAATTAAAATGAAATTTTAGATTTTTTTACATTCTCTAAAAACGAGTGACAAAATTGCCTTCCGAGAGTTCCAACTCCAAGGCAATTTGTTTGTTTCCCCAAAAATTTGCACAGTAGTTTCTTCAACATAATTTATGAAGAACAAAAACATATCTGCATTTTTTGTTTTTTGGAAAACTTTCTGTTTAACAGCAATTTTTGTGCGGTCTAGATTTTTTCTAAACCCTAATATAAAAAGTGCTGTAACTTTTCTCTGCAACTGAATATGAAAAATGCAGACACGTTTTTTAGCACTTTTATTGTTAAAAAATGGTGGATTAATTAAATCACTAAATATCAATAATCGTTTGGACTTGTAACTTTTGAAAGGCGATTTTGTCACTCGTTTTTACAGAACGTGAAAAAATCTAAAGATTCGTTTTAATTCAAAAGTCTTAGTACAGTTCGAAAGCCAGCTCTATAAGCTTACATTTGATATATGGGTTTGGGTATCTATGGTTTAAAACAAACGCACTGTATCATTTAGACGCAAAACACCCATGAAGGTATACGGTAACCTTAAAACTCTATAAAATCCTCTGATGATGCTGTTGAATGGCAAAAGCTAAGATTTTATAGAGTTTCAAAGTTTTACCATCTTACAACAGTTTTAGGCAGCAATTGTATTTACAGTATTCGTTATGTATCATGGTGTTAAGGGACAACTTCATTAGATTAATACCTTTCTCAAATTCCTCCTAAGCCAATTGAAGCAGAATTCTTAACAGGTAAAAAATTCTAATTATTCCAACAAAAAGCTAGTTGGTTTTCTAAACCAGGGAGCTAAATCCTTATGGTCTTATGGTCTTCTTGCTAATTTATCACTTTCCTAAATATCTTAAATTACATTTAAAATAAATGCTGTTGTAAATGTTGCAGCCCTTTCTCATCTTTACAATAAATAGGCAATCAAGTGTGATGAAACATTTGAAGTAATGTAGTTTGTTTCTATAAAACCTTACTTCAATACCTGATAATAACCCAGCAATTCTCGAAGCTGGCTCAAACGGTCTCTTACTTCTTGGAGTTTTCTGAAAAACACCATGGGTAAAAATACTGGGATTTAACATTCTAGATGCTGCCATATTTTTTAATGACTGGTTGCCAGATTAGATACTTAAAGGCCAGACTAATAACTACAAGACACAAGAATTTTTAATGCACATTTTTACCATATATAATTTTATAGTTAAAGTTGATTGTTGTCAGTGGTTATCTCTCACGATAGTCTTGTTTTGTCCATTGAAGTGCTGATTTCTTACAATTACTGTTTGATTGTATTTAACATCTTGTAGGAACTATTCCTTGTCAAAATATTTCTTCAAACAAACAATTCAAAAAAATTTAATAGATAAAACTGCAGTTGTAACGAAAACAAAAATAACAACAAAGTAACCTTTGTAGTACCTAAATAATCAGAATAATAATAGATCCTTAAATATAGGTCTGTAGAATTTAGTGGAGTTCAAATCTGTTACTTCTGTGACACAAGTGTAATGCTTAATAGATTTTCGTCCATTGGATCTGCATGCTATAATTACAATATGTAGCACAGTAATAAGTTACAATTCTGTAAGTTACATTAAATTACACACTTAAGTTTTTCATGGACTTCTAGTGCTTCCAGTATACTGTCGTCGTCAAGCTTCTGCGACATGGTTGCCAGTGGTGGTTCATCTTCCTCCTGTCGAGATTCATTCACACTTGGGCCCTGTACCTGTGAGCCTTCCTCGGATTCTAGAAAGTAACATTTGAACACAATGATGAAATAAAACAATTTTTTGAGAAAAGAGACACGGTCTTCTGCCACATTGTTATTTTAAAAGAAAAGTCTATTACCCTCAACAAAATTTATGTTTTAACTCAGTGCAGAATGATTTACAAGTTCAATGGTAACTTGCAGCTACTATATTGATCAGTATGGCCACCTGTAAGGGTAATGCCCACTATCCATGTGGCCATTGGCATGCACATGCAAGTGCTGAACTTGTGAGTTTATCTTTTTAAGCCAAGTCCCACATGCATTTCACTTACACTTTACGGTGTAGGTTGTAAGTTGATGGTTTAGAATCTGATGATGGAGGAACCTTTACCTGACTTCCTGGCAGCACAAAGACTGTGTAGCAACTGAGCTTTGTACTGTATGCTCATAGAGTGTACTTTCACATTGAAAATAAATGCTATTATAATTACACTAGAAAAAGATTTAAGTTACACAAAAAATACCAGTAAAATAAAAAGTTTATATAAAAAAGAATACCTTTGACAAGCATACCCTTGTTAAGCTGAGCTGCTCTCAAAGCCTGCAATTGTCCCAACAGTGTATCCATTTGTTCCTTTTTAGCTTGTAGGGCCATCAGTTTGTTTTCTAGCTCTAATCTTTCTTGGGTTGCATCAGCAAGAGCCAAAGCAGCTTCCTGAATGATAAAAATAAACTATTAAATTCATGTAGCTAATTCTGGTTATTGCGGTGATTGGCACTTGATTTATTTGGTGTTCAATAATATGAAGAATGCAGTAAATGATCATAATTTCATGCACTTGCAATCTGAAATCCTATTACCTGAAATTTGTTAAATTTTCATTTCAGATATTATAACAGCATACAACTAATGAATAATAACATGCTTTGCACCTCATTATCTGCATTAATTGACTCTCTTTCATTTGACTGAGCTGTTCCATCAGAACCTCTTGACTGAAAAATAAATTAATGAGTGAGTTAAGGTGGAATGGTCGGAAATGTCAAATTTGCAACACTCATTACACACCCACACTGAGCTTGGGCCACCTGTGTACTAGCCAATTTTAGCGTTATTTCAAAGAGTAAACATAACCATCACAACACCTGACTCCTACTTTTTATTTTACAACTCAAACTTCAAATTTTTTTGAAACCCCTGCAAAACAACAAGTTTCACCCATCATCTATTTTAATTTGTTTTGGTGGCCATGTCTATGGTTTTGGAGGTAAATAATATCTCACTGTAAGTTATCTACCATTTTTGAACCAATAACATTGCTTGTAGCAAAGCCTGCATTGTACTAAATGTTATTTTAAAAATATATTAGTTTTAACCAATACTCAACTTACAAAAAGGAATACCTTTATATTTATTTATCAGGTTTAGGTTGCTTTATAATCCACACACTTGACCAACTATTTATTTAGGGCAAATATAATTTATTAAGTATGACATACTGATTGATTTTTTATTCTCCTCTGGTTTAACTTCTCATCTTCATCCTTCTCCATTTCATTGTCAGCTCTTACCTGATAAGTCAAAAATAAAAATGTACTTAACTGCATTCCATGTGCCAAGGTCAATTCTCTGAACCCTTAAAACATCAACTTCCTTTAAGCTAGCAGGGATTTCAAAATAAGGCAATGTGCATCACAAGTGATGTCTACTAGCTTCATTTCTAGCATCTATTTCTATTGCTCTTACAATGCCTTCAGTCATGTAGGATATTTAACAATTAATGAATGCGCATTGGATATGGGGTGATAGATAGCGGATGAGGGGCGAAGCGCTGAGTTGGCTATTTTCACCTCATATCCAACAAGACATGAGTGGAATAATTGTTTTATTAAATTTATTCAATTCTGAACAATTACACACTTAGAAAGTATAGTCAAATTCTTTTGAATTCTTTTTCATTTTTACAAAACATATGGAAAATGAGGTTTCCATAACTATTAGGTCATTTGGTATATGAGCTGATAACTGAGATTGAGTTAACCAATCAGAACGCTAGAAACGCAATATTCGAGGTTGGGAATTTAATAATAGTTTATTATTCTTCTGCTATGTTTATTTCTGCAACAAAACTTTGTAAAGGATCACTTTCTTATGATTGCAAGTGCCTATACTATATATATCATGCAGTACAATGCTTGCAATGATTAAGTACTGCGGCCTATTCCCTTTATATAACTTTGAACTTTATTGACTTCAGTAATATAAAAAGTTTACAAAAACCCATTTAACCTGCAAGTAGCATAGAGCTAATCGAGGCAGGTTGTATATATAAATTGATATGAGGTGATCACTTTTTGATGATTGTATACACCTATATTATACATCATACAGTACAATACTTACAATCATTATGATAAAATACTACCTATACTGCCTATTCCCTTCTCTTACTGTTCACAGTGTTCAACTTAAAAAAACCATCACACCATTTCCTTTAAATATAAATTGGGTATAAATTGCAGTGATGCAACCATAGCTACATTGCATTACCTCTTCACTAGCAATCACCTGACAACGATGGCAAATTCAGGTTTACAATGAAGAACAAACATGACCATCACAAGACACCCGACACCTCCTTTTCATTTTACATCCTCAACTTCAAATCTTTTGAAACCCCTGGTTAGAGGTCTATAAGTGATGAATGATAACTTACAGTTATATCACAGTTGGTTTTATGGAGGTAAAAACACTGGTAAACCACTAGTAATTATTTTAAAGCTTCACATGCAAGCTTCAAACATTTCAGTTAGATATTGCAACATTTTTTCTCACCTTTTCTTTGGGTCTTCTTAGTAGGTTTAGTAATGCAAGTTGGTCTGGAGTGAATTGCCCATCATCCGGACCCTCGGCTCCTGAAGCCTGTAATAAGAATCAAACATAACAACTTGTATTACTGTTAATACACTAAAGATATATTTATGGCATTTATAATTAAGTTTTTTTATAAGCATTGATTAACAACCTGGGTAATTAAACCTGAAGACTCCCTTGATCCTGCAGGTTCATGGCCACTCTTAGAACTTGATGTACCACCAGCTGCACTGGCACCAGCTGGCACTGTCGCTGAAGCTCCCTGTAATGGAAGCGTTCCTTGAAGGAGCCCCTGCAGGTTACAAAATCATACAAGGAAATTTTGTTGTATGTTCCTACCATGAAATTCAAGACACTGCAAAAATACCTTGTCTTTAGTAAAACCTTTCAGCTGCCTGACCAAAGATTGAATTTACAATAAATTGAGGGGAAAAACAGTCATTTTAAATGGCTCTTAAACATGAGGTTCAATATGAAAGGGACATGAAATTCATTATGTGAGAAAGGGCTGACAAAGAAAATGGCTATATAAAGACAGACTAAAATACTGTGTCTGAATAAGCTCCAACCAAATGAGTAGCCAGCATACCTGCCAACATTTGGTTATCAGAAATCAGGACAATTTTATCATTGCTCTAACCCTTCCCCACCCGCCTCCCTCTCTTTCCCTGCCGCAGACCAAATGTTTTAGCTCTATCCAGTGATAATTTTTTTTAATTAATCAATAGCTAACTAATAGCTAAATCCTTTTACGAGCCATGTGGCCCATGGGCATTGGAGCCATTGCTTATCTCCTATCTCTGTAGTGTTAAGCGAATGAGAGTCATTGACTCCCCCTGGACGGGACACTAATCCATCGCAGGTTAGCCCTCAGCAGAAGCTGGTACTCATTTTACCGACGTCGGGAGGATGGAAAGCTGAGTCAGCTTTGGCAGAAAAGGTCACGCAAATCTGGGACCTTGTGGTTAAAAGGCAGAGATCTTACCACTGCGCCAACCTCGCCGCCGTACTTATTTGGGGCGCTGCTCATTTACTTTTTCGGACTTTTTAGTGCTGCACTTATTTGAGGGCAGCGGTTATTTATGGGCGTCGCTTATTTGAGTAAATACGGTATGTTTAACGTAACACCACGCACTTGAATAATAGAGTAACAACATGCGTGTTTATTCTTTTTCAGGCGCAGTCACGATATTTAGATGACTGAAAGGTTTGCCACAATTACTGAGAAAATGAGAAACTAGGTCCAGTACATCTGTGAATTCACATCACCTGTTCTCGTAACTTGATCTGCCTCGGAGTGAGGAATATCGTTGAAATATCATCCCGAAATTATTACAGCAAAGACAGGTGAAAGAGGAGCCGAATAAGAATCTTTGATAACAGAGAGCTACCGTGGACATAATGAAAATGAATCCCAGAAGAATCTTTTGAATATGTTAGTTGTCGAAAAGGAAGACGAGACAGTTAACGCTGAAAAGACCAAGACTCTAAACTTGTTTGCCAGTTGCAGTCGATGATTAACCACGTTACACTACGGTGGCAAACTCTGTTGGATTCTTCACTTTGTCACGATCGTCACCTTGCTTCCCATGTATAACGTTTCAGAGTCAGTTTACTCATTAGCATTCGAGCTTTAATTCAACACAAGTTACAAGAGTGAACAGGGAGAAAAATCCAAAGACTTCAGAGAACTGTTTCGTGTTGGGTGAACGGTCACAGATCTAAGGGACCATTCATTTTTGACGAGGTGGGGGGAGGCTCGTAAAATTTAGGGGGGAGGGGGACACCAATCTTGTCTTGTCTACCTAAAAGGTTTAGCCGTTTAAGCCCCGATCACGACAAATGACGTGTAATTAAATTCTCCCAACTGAGTTCCATACTTCCTATATAAGCAGTTTAGGAGACTTTGGCATTTCAACTTCCATAGCTTATTTCACTTGATCAATTCCTTCCTTCTCATTACCAGTTCTTATGTTTTGTTTGAGTTGTGTTATGAGAAGTTAGAGGTTGATAATTTGCCTGAGGCTGTAACGGTTAAGGTCTAAATCCCGGTGCTCATCTCAGAAACATTAAGTGGGAGGTGTGGGGTGGGGGGCAGTCATTCAAAAATGTATTGCTTAACCCTCTAAGCCCCTAACACAACAATTGACGTGTTGGTAAATTCTCCCAACCGAGCTCCATACTTTGTATATAAGCAGTTTAGGAGATCTTTTGGCTTTTCGACTTCCACAGCTTGTTCAGTTTGATCAATTCCTTACTTCTCATTAAAAGCTAGCTAAATCCTTTTACGAGCCAAGTGGCCCATTGTAGTGTTAAGCGGATGAGAGTCACTGACTCCCCCTGGACGGGACACTAATCCATCGCAGGTTAGCCCCCAGCAGA
>JAOCNB020327333.1:0-15804 GCA_026546465.2 Palythoa caribaeorum
TCAAGATTCATCCGCCTGACCCAAATAGTCGTTATTTATTGGTTGTTTACTGCATGAATAATTAATGAGTTTGAGAATTACAGTTACACATTCAGTCAACATGATATTTAAGAAGCGTACTCTTTCAACAGGAATCTGAGGATGAAGCTGAAGACTCCTGTGACACGAACAGCAGTCTTGGTGGTCGTGATAGCGTTACCCTGCCGGAGAATGATGCTAGCAGTGTGTGCAGCAATAGCAGTAACAATGAAGACAGGTGTAACAACCGTACTCCATCGCCTGCTTTGCCTCTGGTCGACAGTCTTCCCACCAAGAGATTTGTGCGTGTGATTCCCAGCGAGGACGGCCGTAGCTGTACAAGAACTGACTGCATCTTCATCTACCAAAAGTCACAGGCTGCAGCTCCACCACGTGAGAGCAGCAGAACGACCGCAAGTGCATCCAATGAAGCAGTGGTGAAAACCGAGGTATGTAGTGTCAGTTAATCGTGTTCAATTTTCATGAATGTTTTTGAAAGCCAGAGAGAAGGACTTGAAAAGTATTTTCAGCTGCTAAATTAACGGAATAGGAAGGGGGGAAGGGGGGGGGGGGGTGAAAATAAACGGGGCTTGAGAAATTTCTGAAAAGTTTAATAAACGGGAGGGGGATCAAAATAAACGGGAGGGGGATCAAAATAAACGGGAGGGGGATCAAAATAAACGGAAGGGGGGTCAGAATAAACGGGAGGGGGGTCAAAATAAACGGGGATTGGAAAAAAATTGAAATTTGAATATGTGGGGGGAAGAAAGGCATTTATTTGGCACCCAAGAGTATATAAACTGACGTGATCAGCTGGGAGTTGATTTTGCTGAGGGATGAAAATCAGAGGAAAAACCCTTGGAGTGAGATTGAAATCAACAAATCTCAGCCCACATGTGGAGCCCAACAGTCAATCCTGGGTCAATGAGGTGGGAGGCACAAGAGTCCTGATGACTGCTATACCAACCTGACTCCTCACCACACTACCTGGAGAAAAACCCCCTGAGTCAGATTAGGATCAACAAATCTCTACCCCCGTGCAAACAGGTGGGAGGCACTAACCTGACTTCCCTAATAACATATAAAATGTATTTTCTGGTGATTGAGTGATTTTGGGAACAAATTAGACAGAAATTGATATTTCTGTGGCACGGTGTCAACAGTAGAGACTGAGTTCAAATTAGAGGAAGTGTATTGTGGGTAATAAGTTGAGTATATGGGGTAAAGAAGGACTTTTAGTCCAAAAAGTTGTAAATCAACTTTTTTCCATGGTAAACTTTAATTTTAATTATTTCTATCAAAACTACTACACACAGCCATCACCATATTACTCACAGAATATATATAAGCAACTGTAGTAGCAGCAACAATCAGTACATCCATGTTTGTTGTTCCATGTTTCAAGGCCTTGTAAGCAGTAACATAAAAATACCGGCCTCCCAAAAACTACAAATTGAAGAAACAACAACATATAATTATTATAGAATCTCCTTATGGTCCATCTTGACCCCACAATGAAAACTTGACTTCAAAACTGACCAATCAAATACCACCTTGAATATTTTGGTGACTGAACAAACAATCCAAAGCCTTTAAAAGCTGGCCTATGTTTGGTCAATCATTGGAGTTTTAAAAACAAGTCTGGTGGCAGGTACCAACACCAGTAGCAAATTTATAATGCACACTGAATTCCACTCTTTTTACGAAAATTGGTCAGATTTTTAAGTTCATAACTGAATTTGGCCTTGCCAACTAAAAACAAAATAAATGCTGACTTCTACATTAGTGTATGACAAACAAAAACCTTTTTTGTAAAAAGAATTTAAACCCTCTTTCAATATGTCTCACAATTCAACTACATTACTGTAGCGTGTAACACTCTATATTTAATTTAGTGTACTAAAATCAATGCAAATCAAGTTACAGAAATTAAAATCCTGCCCTACATTTCACAATAAATGAAGTTACAAAATTCAATAGAACATTTCTGAATTACACTCCACCATCAAAAAACAGAAACATCAAGTCGAACCCAATTGCTCAAAATACAGAAAATGTATGAAGGTGAGTGTCTAGCCTCAACTTGAAGGTTTTCTATGTGTGCAGTGAAGTGTGATTTGGAAAAGGCCTATCACTGGAGCCATTAACCCCTTTTGCAACTTGTACGTCTCGCAATGGCATTATAAGTTGCACAGTCAAGAAGTTTTCTCAGATAATGTTCCTTTACATATATATATCAATATTACTGACAAAAAGTTTTTATATACCTGAACTGGAGTGCACAGTATGAACATGAGCAGGTTTTCCAGGGACAAACCTGGTAACACCAAATACTCTGGCCGTTTGCCAATCTCATCCAGGATAACATGGTATGTGACAAATATACCAAACACGGGCAGCCCAAATATGAGAGAGAACAGGAACGACCTTCTCCACCTACAGGATATGTCAGTCAGTCATCAGTCAGAGCTGGGCATTAAGAAGTTAGGCATTTTTTTGTAAGAAAGGAAG
The DNA here is from genome assembly GCA_026546465.2 of Palythoa caribaeorum. Taxonomy (NCBI): domain Eukaryota; kingdom Metazoa; phylum Cnidaria; class Anthozoa; order Zoantharia; family Sphenopidae; genus Palythoa; species Palythoa caribaeorum. The sequence goes on from JAOCNB020327333.1 coordinate 2,530, forward strand.
ATGCTGCAGGTAAAATCTACTTAAAATAACAAAATTATACTGTCTAATAAATCAGTAATACTTGTAATATACCCATATTAATATTATATTAACATACTTATTGATTTACTTTTTAATGATGGCAACATGGTTGGTACAGTGGTAAGATCTTTGCCTTCTAACCATAAGGTCTCGAGTTCAAACCCTGGCTCAGCCAAGTGTTGAATATTTGTGTGACCTTTTTTGCCAAAGTTGACTTAGTTTTCCATCCTACTGAGGTCAATAAAATGAGTACCAGCTTCTGCTGGGGGCTAACCTACGATGGATTAGTGTCCCGTCCAGGGGGAGTCAATGACTCTCATCCACTTAACACTACAGAAACCAGAGATAAGCATCGGCTCTAATGGGCAAATTAGGCTCTAAATGGATTCAGCTTACTTCTTGATGGCCTGTGTGTGATCAATTCTGTCCTTCTTCTTGTCATTGGAGGCGAGAGTTGCTGTGAATCCAATATCTTCAATATTCTTAATAATATCCCGAGGGCCAGTTACTTCTGTATCATAAACAAATCTTCCTGTATTTGTCGCCAAGGCAACAGATGCTTCCAAAATTCCCTGTCTTTTCTTCATGGTTGATTCAATCAGGTGCACGCATGATGAGCAGGTCATGCCACCAATCTAAGGAATTTACACAAAATGCATAGGATGGTCAGTACATGGTCCTTTCAGCAGGGCATCTGGTAGAGTGCAGAAAAAATGAGAAATAGTGCAGAAGATTTTGACAAATAATGTGGAAATATTGCAGATGTGTGTAGTGAGATAAATTTATAGCGTGGTAGGTACTGTTGTCAAATCCACAAGTTGGTGCAGGCTTCCTTAACAACCCTGATAATGATGGGTTATTTTGTGAACGATTAATAAAAATACTTTCTTGTAAATAAATGTAATGTTCTCAATGCACCAGGTTCTGTCACTCAGTGGCAACCTAAACCACTGCAATTATTGTAAATTATATAAAAAATATAATATTTATGAAAAATTATTTTTGTCCAGACAAAAGTTGTATAGCTTTGTACAATAATTATATTATCTACACTTACAAATAAGATATAAAATTTATTATTAATTTTTTTTATTTGATGAGCTCAGGGTTGCCAATAAGCACCGGCAACCGGCAATATCCCTGGCTTCTTGAATGTTTTCGTCAGTTGCAAATTGGTGGAGATAAGCAGGAAAAAAGTGGTCAAAACTCCCTCTGGCCCCTGGAGCCGTCGACTTTCAGAATATCTCTGCCAGCTTCAAATCGTATTGACAACCCTGTAAGCTATGCCAAAACAGATTTTTGTTAAATATTTGTAATGATCACTTAATTCTAAAATCTTGGTTTTTACAAGGCAACTACTCATCCTATACCCCACCCCTTAAGGTTTTAAAAGGGTAGAGGTAAAGTTAGGGTAAGGTACAATGTTACCCAGAAACCAAAGATTGATCTGAGGTGTTTAAGCAAAGTATTTCTAATATATGAAATCTATTACTAGCACTTACGATAATTTCCACGATCCCCTCCCCCTGCCCAGCTTTGTCCATCACTTGGCAACCAAAGCCCATCTCCTTTACAGCCTCAACTAAGTCATGTGGATTAGGTATTAGGAGCTTGTCATATTTGATCTCAGCCTTCTGTGCAAGCAGAGCAACCAGCACAGATTTCACACCTGGAAAGAAAAGTTACTTAATATTCATCATTTAATTTCTTTTTAAATACTACTAGCATCAAAATTTTGGACCCCATTTTTTTTTACAGAAAAGTATTGTAAGTATGTAATTTAAACTGCCAAGCCATTAAATTATAATACAAAAATTGGAAATATTTGTTTTGAGGGTTGAAAAATGATGTATTGGGATCCTCCATTGACCTGCAATGCAAATCAGTGGAAATGATGTCAAAATAACTCAACCCAAGCACAAGGAGAGAAGTAAAAGTGAATTCACCGTAAACTTTCACTGAAGAAATCAATTCAGTTTCTGAAAGATCACTTTCTGAGTCAGAAAACATTTTCACACAGTCTAGCTTCCACTACTGTCACAGATTCAAGTTGAGTCATTGACATCAATCAGAATAACAGATTCTGATTAGTGGAGTTTAAACTTTGATAATGATGTAATGATTAAAAATGACTGATTGTGGCCCTATACTACTGCAGGTCCCATTTTTGCAGTGTTCAACTTGCCTGAGACCACTATAAAAACAGCTGGACTGCCAAAGCAAACCAAATACTTGCCCAGCTTGATCAGTTAAGGATGACATCCAGTTCTGTATATAATAATTGGTCATTACATATTTTGGCCCAAAAATAAATTAAATAGTCTCTTGTTCCTGAAGATCTTGAGTTCTTCACTATCAGAAAGTTTGATATGACTTACAGCCCAGATTTACATGGTGCATCATGCAAAAAGTCAATGAAACAGCTAATGTCTGTTCTGACCGGAGGGACTAACGATCACCACCCATTCAACACAATGAGGAAATTTTTTGACAGGGTTTCTGATCCTTCAAAAGAGAACAAAATATATTTGCAAATGAAAAGTAAGAAAAGGACAAAAATTACAAGTCCGAAAAAAGTCACCAATTTTTTTGTTCTTATTGGAAGAAGGAGCACCGTACCCTTGGCCCTAGAAAGACACGATGTTGGGCAACTAAATTTCAAGACAGGCAAGTAAAAAAAAAGGTTTGCTTGTCCTGCTGACAAAAGTGAAAATAGATGGGACCATGCTGTTTTGAGATAACTACTGACCTCTCTTCCTCAACAGCCCTTTCTCAATGCTGGCCACACAAGATGCACACGTCATGCCGGTTATCAGAAGGTACAACTTCTGAACATCCTCCAGGATTTCCCCACTGACGCCAGCCTGTGACGTGAAGGTGACAGCTAACTCTCCCAGAGCATCACTCTTCACTGTAGCTTTGTAATCATCTTTGGCTGAAAGAAGGGATCCAGATGATCTCGAATTTTCTGTGTAAACAATAAACTATATATAATGAGGTTTCTTATAACTATTTTGTTTAAAAAAACAGAATTATGATATAATTTAAAGTATGGTATAAAATTGAAAAATTGTTTCATATTTATTTAATTTAAACAATAATAATTATCATAAAAAAAATTTGGATGGTATAAGCATTTTGATTGGTCAACAAGTGCGTTTTCATAGAGCTATGAAGCACAAAAAAGACATGTTAGGTTCCTATAAATAGTGAGAATTTGTCATTTTACAACATGAAAAAAGCTAATTTTGTGCCTCTAGAACATTTTTTAATATAATTATTTTGTAAAAGAAATAAAACTTTTCTTGATGCCTACATTGGCTGGTGAAAACCTCAGTAAAGTTTGTTAGAAGTCTCGAGAAGGCAAAAACCTTCACTGAACTATATCTTGGGTTTTCACTGATCTGTGTTCCAATTCTCCAAGACCACTGCCTCAGTTTTCACCAGACTATGAAGGCATGGAAAAAATGTTTTATTTCTTATTAAGTAATATTTTTAATCTCAGGTTATAAAATTTTATAATCAAATATTATAAAATATTAAATTTTAGAACCTGAAGATGATAGGTCTAAAACAATCATATGTTTTGATGTGAAAATTTTACCAAATGTATTTATTTAAACATTATTTAATACAAATAAAGTTATGTTTAATTTCTCTCTATTCTGTATCTGTTGTCTGCTATAATATATTGTATTAAACCAATATCTGTTTACCATAATTTCCATGCTTTTGTAAACCTACAAAATAGATTACCTACTCTCTAGGGTTATCAATTTACATACCCTTTCACAAAACATTTTGTAGGAAAAGTTACATTATGGGCTGAATTAAAAATTTAATAGGTTTCCCACACCTGTGGTTTGCCTACACCTGCTCCATATGACAATGGGGCAAAACGACAGATAATTTGTGGGCAATGGCCCTGAAATCAAATACTACTAACTAAAGGTTATTATTTGTATGCAGGGCATCTGGAAGAGTGGGAAAAATGAGAAATAGTATGTAAACTTTGATAAATAGTGTGGAAATAACACAGAAATTTTAAAGGTTATTTTCTTCATTTTTCTGGTATATTTTACTTGTTTAATCAAAATCATATACTTTTTAACATTTCACTTAAATGTTAACTCCCCTAAATGACAGTATTACAGGGAAAATTTTTCACATGAAGTCATAATAATTTTATAAAAATGTACACAAAAAGCAGTCCTACCAGCCTTTGTTGTGACTGGTTCTTTCTGCTTTGATTTTGTGGCTGGAATATTGGAGATGCCTGTCTACCACATACTTCCTCAAGTGGTCAACAATGATGTTACAAGTGGAACAAAATAATTTAGTTTTCTTGTGCGTGAAACATTACACATTCACACTGATGGGCTCTTTCACTCATAGTAACTGTTATATCCACTAGCGCCCAGGCCAATGCAACTTTTACCAACAACGAGTGCCTAAGTGCCTGGATAACTTTTTAAAGTCTTTTTTGCTCGTAATTGCCCATTGTTATATAATCGAAACAGGATAAATAGTTTGTTGTTCAGTGCATTATTTGATCCTGTAGGCTTAAACTGCATTGAGTTTATTGTATTTGAAAACAAATTCTCTTATAATTTGATAGATTTTGTACAGAAACTTGTAATGTTTCATTAAAAGTGTGGGAAAGTGTGGAAAAAGACAAATAATGTGGAAATTGGTCAGTAGTGCAAAATCACACCTTCACACTTTGTGCTACAAATAAGGCAAAAGAAAATAATATCCATTCTGTGGTTTTGCTCACTCAACCGACTCCAACTTTTTGGCATCAAATCACCAACCCTATAACATTTTATTGCTTTTTTTGGCATACTTTTGAAAATAACTTTGCTTTGCTCCCATCACTGATATTTAACAGACAAGTGCAAAATAAACATCCACCATTTGAAAGCCGAGACACTGACTATTAAATAAATGGATACTGATTTTTATTCAATTTACTGATATTGCTTAATAAGTAAATGTAATATCGCAATGTGGTTGTGTCTGATCACCCAGCAGCTTTTAGCAATAATAATAATGAGCAAAATGCTTTTAAAAAAAATGCTTATAAGAGATTTATACAAAAAAAATTAAAAAATTAATAAAAAATTAAATTTGAAAATAAAATAAAATAATAAACCAACCGACCAACCCTATTTTTTTAGGTTATTTGACTGGAATCACAGGTATTACTTTGTTTGGCCTAAAGTACAAAAAACAAAAGAAAAAGAAAAAAATGAAAAAAAAATCCTGTTGCACATACTCACCACTGTCTGGAACTGAAGCAACAAATCCCATATCTTCAATTTGTGCTGCAAGGGACTCTTCATTTGTTAATGTGGGATCGTACTGAATAAAGGCTTTCTTCTCTGACAGTGAAACTTCAATGCTCTTTACTCCTGGGGCAGTTGAAATGCCTCCTTTTATTGTATTGACACAAGACATGCAGGTCATTCCTTCGACATTGATTATTGCTGTTTTAGTATTAGTTCCTAAGTGTGTGTCTGATCCACTGCTGATCAAACTGGCTTCAAATCCCATATCATCGATTGCTAGCCGAAGCTGTTCTGCTCCAGTTTTTGAAGGATCATATGAAATCTCGGCTTTTTTCTTTTCCAGTGAAACTGTTATGGAATTTACTCCATCCAGTTTTTCAATATTCTTTTCTATTGTTTGAACACACGAATTACAGGTCATCCCTTCAATAGATACTGAAATATTTTCCTGTGGTACAACACTAAGGCTGGTATCTGTGAGTGAAGCTTCAAACCCAACTTCATCAATGATGTCTCGTAAAGCTGATGGATTTGTCAAAGCAGGATTATATCTTATGACTGCTTCTTTGTTTTGAAGAGAAACATCAACATCTTTTACACCACCAACAGTTGACAGAGCATGGTTAATTGTTTTTACACATGACTGGCAAGTCATTCCCAACACACTTATGTGAACTTCTTTTTCTTCTTTTTCATTACTTTTCTGTTCATCGACAACTTGTTCCCCAGTTAAAACTTTAACAATCCTTTTTATCGATGCTTCAAAGCCCATGTCCTCCAATGCATCGGCAATAATTTTTGCTTCTGTTTGTTTTGGTGAGAAAGTTATAACACCTTCCTTTTCATCTAAGAGGACTTTAACATTTACAACACCATGCTTCTGGGACATACTCTGTTCAATTGTTTTGACACAGGACTGGCATGACATTCCTTCAATGTTCAAATACACTGCCAGCAAATCATCTTCATAGGCAGTAGAAATATCATCACCTTCATCTGTATAGGTCACTGTTCCATCGCGTCCTCTAAAGGCAACCTGAGCATTTAAAAAATTGAAACAAACTGAGTCACTACTTAATGTATTTTGGTTGATTTACAGCACAGTGTATTGCTTGCATTCTCACTATGAACAGTGTTTACTTAATAAAACAGTATACAAGGTTTTACAGTATATTTCATTTGAATGTTATAATATTTGCTGATAAAATTAATGTTAAAAATTTTGGCTAAAAGTTAAAACGTGATCATAGAAATGTTTAAAACATTTTCGACTGTGTGGTCATCTTCAGTAAATGCTAGAATTGGCATATGTTTACTAGACTAAGTATGTTCTAAGTGATTCCCATGGGGAAAAGTTTTGAGCATATGGCAAAAGATTTGTACTTGTTTGTTTAACGGTGGTTTCTCATTTACTGAAGTATGACTGCACAGTCGAAAACATTTTTTAACATTTCTACCACAATTTAACTTTTAGCCAAAATTTTTAACACTGACTATAATTTCATTTGAAATTTAGGACTTTTAAAGAACTTTTAGTTGTAAACTTTAGGGCCTTTCAACATGAACACATTTTATGTTTTACTTCCATTGCAAGCCTCATTCTGTGAGTATAAAAACTAAATCCACCATCAACTGTTGCAGTTGGCCAGGATAACTTAGCAAATTTAAAAGTTATTGTGATTTTCGGCCTCTATTTTATCAAAAACTTCAAGGAAAAACAAGTAATACATGCATTTGGGCTGGACAATCTGTCTTTACCAGAGCATTCTTTGGACGTTTTACGACCTTCGCAAAAAAAGTAAATTTTGAAAATTTAAGACTTTTTCTAACAGGTTTTTTTAACTGTCAAGTAAAAAGTATAACAAATGTAAAATAAATTATAACTACTTTTTTCACCAAACCTACCCAAAGATTGTTTATGAGAATACAAAATCATTACTCTTAGCAAAACAAAAAAGTTTAACAGAAAATTCTTTTTCACACAAATTCAAGAAGATTTTGTTGTAAAAAAATTAATAAAACTCAAAACCCTTAATAGATTTAAATGGTGGAAAATTGTTCCTATATTCAAACATATTCAGTATTGTAACAACTTCTTTTCATTCAAATGAAAGCAAACTTTGAAATCTTTTTTAAACCAAAGCCAATCAATCATATATTTTAAATGCCCATTCTCGAATTTTCAAGAACTTTCCAGTTCTGTGCTTTTTTTAAAAGCCACGAACTTTCCATGAATTTCAAGGAATTTCAAAGACCAAGAAAATCCTGAACACACTTTCATGATTTAAAATTATTACTCACACTGACATGTTACAATATTACATTGGTGAAAAAAAATTTATAAGCTTGATTATTGATAGTAATGTTGTAGTTAGAAAATGTTCATTATAAATTAAGAAATTATTTAAAATAATTTTACAGCTTAAGACACTACCTGTTTTGTAAATTATCCACAATAAATAAAATGTGCAACATCACAGATCTTTAACCACATGCAGTAATTACGAAAAATTAAGTTTTTAAAACTAAACTAAATGTTGGGCATACAGTATGAACTGTAGTTCTCTTTTAAGAAAAAATTCAAAGCTTTTGAAATTCAGTTGTTCAAACATTTCAGCAAATGATTTACAGTGTACCAACATCAAAGCTCTTGATTCAATAAAGCAATTAAAACCATCAACTGTATGACCTGACAATGTTTGAACTCTATGTAAACATCACGATTTTTTCTATTATTTGAATCCTGTAAGGAGAAGCTATTCTTTAACAGTTTTATCATAATTTATAAACTTAAGGGTTTCTGTAGACTGTCTTTAGACTACAATCTGTTTGATACACAAAATTATTTCAAGATGTAAGATGAAACATCTTTCATCTTCCTTAAATATAAAGAGTACTTTATTATATATAGAAAATAGAAAACAAGTGCATGCACTCTCTTCAGTTATAGAACCTTGTAAACGTGAATCTTTAAGTTCTTGAAAGAAGAGATGAAACTCAACCTTCTTTAGTAAACTTAAAAATTCACAAGTGGTTGTATAACTGAACAGTACAAAGAGGGCAAATTTTCTATTTCTTTTATAAAATTTTTCAGCCACCAGAAGGAGTGATAAAACCAGTGTCTTTTTATCAGATATTAAAACAACACTGCACAGTCTAACAAATCTGGTTGATTAATCTCATATTGGAACACAGTTATAGAACTTTCTAGTTGGTGATTACAAAGGGAAAGCAAAAATTATTTGTTTTAGAAAGAAATCGTGACGTAAATATGAATCTGGGCAAGGAGTCAGTGAGGGTATAATTTTTATAATTAAAATTTCTGTGTATCAGTAACAATGAAGTCAATCAACCATTGCAAAGATTATTTCAACTATGGTAATCACCACAACTTGTTTTGATTTCAAAATAAAACCAAAACAGAATTCATAACTAAAGTTGAGGGATTTATACCTATCAGCAAGTTCACTTTGTTTTTCTAAATACTATGTATACAAAAGGACTAGCAAATGACAAAATCACGTGAAAACTGTACTTTTCACCAAATAAAGGAATAGTTGAAATTAATACGGACCGTAAGTACTTTTTAGACACTGATATTTTTAAAATGCAAAATGATCAATGAATTTTTATTTCCGAAAACAGAAAACATTTGTACCAATTTTCTGAGAAAAACGAAAACCAGTTATATTTTCTTCGCTAATCTGAAGATTAAAGTAAAATATGAAAGTAAATCGACCCACAACAACACAAAATTGCCAAGTTTCGTTTTCAGTTTTTAAAATATTCAGTTCTGTTGTTATTTGATACAACTACATGCATATAAAAATTTATGAAAACAACGCAATGCCTAAAATATAAATATATATTATTATAAGATGATTCAAAGGAAATTTCGTTAAATGCTTCGTGGCTAACAATACCTTATGATCCATTCTGAACGCTGTTCTTGTTTCTCCCCGAAGTACGAAAAGTTTGCTAAATCAAAGATTAAAACACAACATTTTGCCAGTTCTGGTCACCATTTCTTCCAGACGACATCGCCAATATTTGGCAAAAGAACAACGCGATAATGCACAAAACTTAACAGCAAGACGAAATTTCAATTGTATCCTTCTGGCTCTTAATGCTCTCCCAAAACGAATCGAAGGTAACTTTCTAAATGTACACGATCAAGCAATTAAAGCGCTTCCGTATGCGAATTCCCCTCTTCATTTGCGGCCATATTGGCTGTCGGAATGAATGTCACGTGAGCAAATCATTTGTGTTGCTGGGGGCCTGGGTGGGGATGATTTTAAAAAACTTCTTAGGGTCCCCCGGTAATCTTATACTGATACGAAAATTTGCCACTCGCGTCGCGTCGTGTAAAACTGTATCTCGAAAATTTTGTCGGATTTCTCTTTTTTCGCACTTTCACAGGCAGACCACCTAGATAGTGCGATATGAGCTCGGCCACAGGCAGACCAACATTAGAGTTTGAATAACGCGCGGCCACAGGCAGACCACCCGAAAGGTGCAAATGTAGTGCACTGATAAAAAGGATTCCGCTAGAGAAACTATTAATAAAGAATAAAGAAAATCGTGAATGTTGACACGAGAAATTTTAAATAGAGAAAATAAATTATGACACGGCGCATGGCGAGTGATTAACGCAACAACAGCTGACATCAAAATCGGTTTCCATGCAAACTTGTTCGACAGCATACCTATTTATAAACAAACAAATTCTGACTGAATGGCTGCAATTTGGATTCGGGTCAGATGAATGAGGGAATTGTCCAGTTTCCAAGAGAATCAACCTCAACCAAAGTGACAATTTACTTCGCTAATCTCTTGGATCGTTCATGAGGTAAGATCTTCTAAACGATACATCTAGCGCAAAAAAAAGGTTGGAAACACAGTAAAAAACGAAATTGATTCGAAAATTCAGTATGCATGGGGTTGAATCAAATGACTCCGCCGTGACGTCACGTGGATTAAGAGAAAAATGCCCAGAGACCTGTCTCATAACTGGCGTCGCTTTTTTAAATATTTTGAATTATTTTGTGTGAACTTGAATTAAGCTCTCTCGCCTCCCGTTTGGCAGTCATATAACATTTTGATTTTTCAACTCAAGAAGGGGGCCAGTAAAACTCATTTGAATTCAGCCAAAGGAATATTTTAAAGAACGGCCACCAATTACAAAAACTAGCAAGTGAGCGGATTGAATCTAGCCTTATGTCGAACTGTCCAAAATTACGCCATTCAGAACGGTATGAAAAATTGAGTAACATAACTTCATGCAGCAATTTATACAGAAGCACTGTAGTTCTCAGCAAGATAAAAACTGACCCTAGCCCTTAACCTGACCACTTAAAATCTTTTTATGTGCGTTTTCCTTTCAAAGGAGTTTGCCATTACAAACCGATATAAGATATCGCGATTGTTTTCTGCCTTTTTTTTCTACAGTACTTACAAATGATGCTGATGCAATAGATGCTTGTATCCACTTGACATCGCTACCATAACACAAGCATCTCTTGTTGAGTAAAGGCTCTTTTTCATCGCAACTATCAAAGGCAAATGGCATCATGGCTTCCAAAACCGTTTTTCGTTATGAGACGACTAAGTTTTATCTCTTAAGCTTGGCATGGAAATTGACTGCTCTTAACAGCATCAGTTAAGAAGGGTAGAACAACCGTAGTGTTAACTGGTGTCTTCTTCCAAATTAATCCATCAGTTTTCATATTCAGACATTTTTCAGTTTCAAGTAGAACACAAAGTCATGTCGCTGCACGTGTGTGCGTGCTTACAATATCCTTTCATCCTTTTCAAGGATTTTCTTCTCTTCCTTTTCAACGATTCTGTGATATTGACCCAGATCATCATTTTCCAATATTTCTGACAGTCAGCATTATGCAGCAGATCAGTTCAATGAACTTATTATTTTATCAGGGAAAAAATAGTATTGAAAAATTTATTTTAAATATATCGAAAAAGGGAACAGATTTTTAAAAGTACCTGTTAAAATTATTATTTTGCAACGAATGCTACGTGGTAAATACAGACTGTGCCGTCTCGATCCTTGTCTAGTTTGGTATAAATAAGACATGATCAGCAAATCATTTTCCAAGGTATATTAATCGACTTGTGTTACTTTCAGTCAAAGGAAAAACAACTGTTGAATGAATAAAACAGTTTTTAATGTTTTAAATATTTAGGAAGATGAGTAGTTTCAAGAAATATTTAAAATGCAGCTTGTCTGTCAGTTATAAACTTTTTTTTTGCGTTATTGGCCCAAATGGCTTGCATACAATAATAAGGAGTACTAGCTCAGCATGTATAGGCCCATAGCCAGGAAAAAAATTTAACCGAAGCAGTATGAATATCAATTTGGCCATCAAAATAAAAGCAGAAATGCGGAAATAAAATACGAAAACAAAACCAAAATTGCAAAAATAATTTCCAATTGGCCGCAAAAGTGCACTCATATTTTAGTATGTCTTGACGACGTATGAAAACAAAAAGTTGTGGTGAAAAACAACTTCCGTTCATTGTTTCCGTCAATTCAAAGGTATTTTTTTGGAATCTTAACAGCTGTTTGAAAATGCTATTCTTAGCTTAGATTATCGTTGAAACTGCTTTGTGTAAATTGCCATGACATTTTTGCTTTCTAAAAAACCTTTTTTTCCCAAAAGCTTTACTGAGTGCCTCGGTTCGCCTCAGTCAAGCTGGCTCCGGCCTAGCTGGTACTATATGTTAACACTAAAATCATTAAGCCGATACTAGGTCGAGGCACGTACGCGTAAAGCCTCAAATATTATGAACGAAGTCCGTTTATCTCGACATGGGCCTCCTGTATTTGTCAACGCACAACCGCATTGTATGCAGGCCACTTCAACTCTCGATTTTCTCGTGTCTTCGCTCGGCTGGCTCGTTAGCAACTATTTTTGCACAAGTTTATAAAATAAAGTATCAAAGAACTTTTCGATCTTAGGTTTACGACTTCGAAATGAAAAAGTTCTAATCAAAATACCGGATTCAAAATTTTAGCTCTGCCAGGACGTTAAAAGTTTTGGTAATTGTTTTTCATAAAAACATGTTGATGATTCAAGTACGTATACGTATGAAAATTGAAAAAGAAAATTATGCAACAGTCAACTGAAACCCAAACCCTCTGACCCTGGTATATGGCGGAGAAGCTAAATTTTTAACTGTTACCCCACTGCGGAGGAAAAAGAAGCCTGTTTTAAAAAAAGCCCGACTATGCTCCAAACAGTTAAACAATATTAAATAACTCAATTCCTGTTACCTTCCTTTTCTTTAAATCTGTAACTCACTATTGAGTGCTAAATAAAGTTGTTCTTGTAAAAAGAATATAGAAAACATTTTTTTTACCAGTGACGGCTGAACGCCAATGCAAACAGACCGGCAGTCGCGTGCAATGATAACGCATATTCTCCGTTCTATCTCTTCCATAGCTAGACCTTGTTCATTTTTGTTTCTGTTCAAATTAGCCCGACCAGCCTCGTTTTGGTTAACATATTATTTTGAAAGTTTAAACAAAAAACGAGGCTAGCTTGGCTGAACAACCTATTTCACAGTTCCAGCAAAAGGTAACCTAGCCCGAAACACGAAACCGAGGCTAAGGGTGAGCTGGCACAGTTCTAGAGAAGTGGAAATAATAGACATGCTAATCAGTGTCGTTCTTATGATAATTATGTTCACTTCTCTGGCTGTGCCAGCTCATCCTTAGCCTCGGCTTCATGTAAAAGCTTGATTACTTTTCAGGAACTGTGAAAAGGTCTATTTGAATGTGGACAGAATATTAAAATCGCCGCCATTTATGAATAGGTTTTACAGAAGAGAGAAAAGAATATTGCTCTACCTGACGTTTCATATCAAGAAGCTCTTATGTACACTAATCTGGAAACGCTTGAACACCGCAGACAACACCAATGCCAAAAGCTCTACACGAAAATTC
>JAOCNB020328012.1:0-15800 GCA_026546465.2 Palythoa caribaeorum
TTGGGTTATAGTAGATAGTATAGTTGCGTTACAGTTTGGGAGCCCTGTGTATTCTTCCATGTTGTTTTGATCTCGTGGCAGCCATTGTCTAGAGTTGTATATCGTGTGTAATCGTAGCACTTTTGTGCACATCTGAATACAACCACTGACCTGCATAATATCTGTTCCAACATCATCAAGAGCTGGAATTACATTCTGAAGATTCTGTGCTGGCCACTTGGGAAAGGTTGTTTTGTAGTCTTGTAGCTGCGATACGCCAGGCCAAATACTTTCATCTGGTGTTCCTAATGTTCTAGAAGTAATCAACCATTTACCGTAAGTTTTACATTTTTCTTACAGCGGCATGGTTGGCACATTGGTAAGATCTCTGCCTTCCAGCTACAAGTTCCTGGGTTCAAATCTCAGCTCTGCTGAGTGTTTAACATTTGTGTGACCTTCTTTTCCATCAAAGTTGACTCAGCTTTTCATCCTTACAAGGTTGGTAAAATGAGTACCAGCTTCAATGAGGGGCTAACCTGTGACAGAACCTAAGATAATCACCAGCTTCAATGGGTAATTTGGCTCATAAGAGGATTTAGCTTTAGCCTTGTATATTTCTTGAGACAGCTTTTATATACATTTATCCACTTACATGTAACAAAATCTCGTGCTCGTGATTACTTGTGGATGTTCCTTTCAAAACTAAATCAAGATAAACTGTGCAATAAATCTTAACTATTTCTCAGAGCACTTGTTTAAAAGGCATAATTGTTCTAAAACATATGATTATAGTACAGTCGAATCTCAATTACTTGGACTTGTTGGAACTGGTGGAAATAATCTGAAAATCGAAAATATGAATATAACTAAGGTAAAAGAAAGACAAGTTAAAGTGGCACTGCAATCAAATTTTAACTTTCCTTGTATAAGAGTTTTCAGAAAAGACTTTATTACTGAATCATTTTGCCTTTTTCCATTTTTAAAAAACTTCTTTCTTTCCAACGATAATTCAGTTTATAAAATGGCCATAACTGCTAGTGATGATGTCATTTACTCAACAAGCACAGCACCTTCAATTTCCAGAAGCTATGTCACACTAAGGTTTTGACATATCACAATGGAACTTTGGAAGCTTAAACTTTGACTGTGGGTCAAAATAAATGCTGCCAAAATTTGGTTGCTACGGCAACAACTTTTATCCCGAACCTTGGAGATCCAAATTTTATTTTGTATTCAGTTATTCCTGTAGCAATTATTAAGAGGCACCACAATGTTGAAAAAAATCTGTAGTGACAGAAGTTGAGATTTTATCTCTGCCATATCCAATTATCTTCTTAGATACTAGGTAATAGTCCTAAAAAGAAAAAAAATGTCTTAGGAGACTGGAGTCTAGTTAGTTGTCATAGCAAGCAATTAGCATAGACTTTTTTTGAAAAGCAGCCTTGCTGCGAAGCAAATCTAGATATCTGTAAACTGACTGCTCACATTCTTGCCTTCAATAATAGTTCCATGCCAGTACCTGCGGATTGCAGTATGCTGCTGACCCACTATTGTAATAAGCCTAAGTTTAATTAAGCTTCTTAAGTTTGGTTGTGACTGATTGAAAACTGGCTGCATCATAGTTTTTTTAAAATCCATGGTGGATCTGTTATTGAGAATATGACATCATCATGAGCTTAACTTGCGTTAAAATAAAAATGTTCATACTTGAAGTGAGAAAAGCTTTTGAAAAGCAGCAAAATGTCATCTTGTTCTTTTGAAAAATGCTATAACATGTCTTAATAAGATGAAAATCAAAGACACGAAGGATCAATCGTAATGCCACTTCCAAGTAAAAGAGTCTGTATTATAGAGAAATCCATTTACTTGAGGTCTGGATAATTGAGGTTTGACTAGAATTTGAAAATCAACTTTAAAATCAAATAAAAAAGGAATGAAAAATACCGAATTTTACCTGAAGATTCTGAACAGCTGATCAATCTCAGAGTCACCAGGAAACAAAGCCCTTTTTGTAAGCTAGAAAAACAAAATCATAGAAATGGGTATATTGCACATTTACTAGATGTTTATTTATCCCGGGAAGGGGGGAGGGGGAATCCCAACTTTTTGGGGCAGGGATGCTTGTCGTACCTCTTTGGGGTAAAATTCAAATATTTGGTACTGCTAAGGGTGCCAGAGACGAAATTTTGACATTTTCATACAGTGTGGTACCTTTTAGGGCTTCCTCAGTATCATAAAAACAGAGACATAAAATCGCATATCGGCAGTTCAAGCGGGAGTTCAAGTTAATGTAACTCTAATTAGTTGGCTAACTATATGTCAGTCATATCATGGTACCTCTTAGCCTTAGGGGTTCCATTGAAATTTTCAGCCGAGCATCCTCGCGATCACGTTTTTCAAAGACTTTTGATTAAGATTCTTTTCAATCGTGAAGAGGGCTCTTACGAAGCCGAAACTGTATGGAAAGAACTGTCATCAGTTGACACAAGACAAGAGAAGAGAGAAGCACGATTATGAGGAAGTCTGCGTCAACCCAAATTATCAGATTGTCACGAAAGATTCTTTTTACATTGCGGAATTGGAATGAACTGGCCGAGAAAATTGTAGATACACGCTTTTTTTATAAGAAGCAGTAACTTTCGACTGGGGCTGGGTCGTTCTTAACTTTTTGGAGATTTCATCCTCAAATTGTTTTTTTATAGACTGTTCAGTTTGCCTGATCAGTTTCCAAACAGTGTATTGGTTGCTCGGAACCGGCAATAAAAAGGGCGCTGAGAAAAACGTGTCTGTTACATCCAGCGGTATGCAACAAAGTGTTGAAACTGTAAATACAGCGTCCGCAAACGTGACGAGCTTGCTAATCTCTCTTCCAACGCCCGATGACCCGACCCAGCTACTTCTAATATAAAGTCTTTTTATTTTATGGCAGGCTCGCTGAGCGGCCAAGATGAAGCGAATTCTGTGTGTTACACGAGCGGACAAGACTTCGTCTCGGTCCATAACAATGCAAAAAAAAAGAACTTGGCCAACATCCAGCCATCTTGACCTCACGCTTGTTCAATGACACATGTTTTCATTTGGCGTGTTATGCGATCTCCTATATGCTTGCTGAATTCTTCTTAAGAAAATGAAAAGAGCGGTTAAAACATGTACCGTATTTCCTTGAATAAACGCTGCCCTCGAATAAACGCCGCACCTGAGAGCCAAAATATTGAATAAACCCGCCCTCGACTGAAACGCCGTTAATTCGATTATTGAACAAAAAATAATATTAAATTATAGTTATAGTGTAGTACAATAATTACGCGTTTACAAATATAAGCACAACAAATGAACAAATTGTAGTTTTAAAACTGTAAAGCTTGATCGGTACAGTTTTGGGCAAACTCTCAGCCTGCGTGTTCTTATAATAAAAAGCACGCATACAATAATAAACACCACATCCGTACACGTACACCGATTTAGAATACGTGACATATGTCACGGTAGCAAAACCCGAATGACGTCATCTCTCCTTTTAATAAAATACCCATTAAAGACCCTTTGAAAGATGTTGTCATTTTCACTCTCGGCACTTGAATTGAAACTCATCACAATCTACGGGGACATAATTTAGCGCAAAAGCAGATCACGCACTTGCTAAGGAATACTGATGTTCAACTCACGACAAACTAGACCAGTTGATATTCTTAAAAGTATAAATATCACTCAAAGTTTTACACATAAAAAATTTCGCCGAATCTTTCTTTACTTCCTTCCTTGAGACTTTGTCCTTCCAGCGGAGTCCACTACCGCCAACGAATTTTCAATAGTGCAAAATAAATTTCAAAATAATTGAACAAAGTAATCTTAAGTTTCTTGAATTTTTTTTATTTACAAACTATACAGTATTATTAACGTTCTTAGGAAAATTGTATTCATTACTGTATTAGAGCATTCTAGACAAAATGTATAATGTCCTTTCTTGTGAAATATGTACATCACCGTAAATATGTAAATATGTTTCTTTTCTCAACGAATTAACAATTTAAATCTATAGTTTTCTGTTGGTCACCAGTTAGCAACTTTATATTAATAGTTGTTCTATTTACAGCAACTCAAAGAGTTTTAATTGAAAAAGGAAGAGGCAATCTATAATGCTAGAAAATCTATAAACTTCAAAAAAGTACATTTTAAATTTAACATAAATTTCAGGGTGAATGTCAATATTCGATTCTAACTATGTTAGATGTTTGGGTTCATGTTTATATACCAGTGTCAAACTGTGAAATGTCAGCGTCTTTCTTTCACATGCACTGTACTTCATGCTTGTATCTTACGACGAGCCTCTGGGTCATGGCCGTATATAATAGAAAAAAATTCAAAAGCTCCATAATTTTCTGGTTCAGCTTCGGATCCAAAGATTCATAATCTTGCGAGTTGCCAAACAACCGGTTCTTAAGGTGTTTCAGAAGATCGAAAACTTCAAACAAATTCTTCGGTTCTTTGGAAATCGGAAATTTGAAGAACTTTGTCAACTCCTCGGCAGAATAGTCCCGCAGAAACGAGGGAAAGAGAACTGCCTTCTCCATTTCTGTCGCTTCGTGGATAAAATCCTTCAGAGCTGCAACAATACTCTCGACTGGTGATATTTTCTGCCTTGTGTGCGATTCAAATTCTTTGAACGACTGCACCCGCGAGGTTTGCACCAGAATTGGGGCGTTCGTTTTGATGTACTTTGCAATTAAGGTGAACTGCTTGATTCTGTGAAGAATTTCCAAAAGTTCTTTTTGCTTCGGGCACAAGTATGCCTCGTTCTCCCTAACAAATTTGGAGCCCAGAGAAAGTTCTGTTCTTGTGGCTTTAACCATGGAATAAAAACCACGCAGATCTATGTTATTCTGGATAAAAGCATCGCCAGCCGCAGGGTTCGTGATTTCGCTGATTGGAACATCCATCAGTTTACTTGGCACAAGGATTGTAGAATCCATTTGGTCGACGGTATGGATAAACTCTTCCAGCACATTCAGCAGTGAATGACTCATGTCTTCGTAGTGAGAGACCGTTTTCACCTCCGGTCTTGAATACTCGAGGAAGCCAAGCTGACCTGGATGAAATTGGCAGAAAACCTCCAGTTCTTCGGTGTATTCAGAACTGGATTTTGACAGAAGATCTTGAAAAAATATCGGCGATTCCAGCTTGCTGCTTTAGTAGAACTCACTCCGTATTGGCAAAGAAGCGAAATGTGACAAAAGTTTTGCCCGTTTTCTTTTATTTTTCTGAATTTAATTTGCATCACAATTGAAGTGGTGCGTTTTGACAGCCCATGCTTGTGATCAGGCCACTCATAGCACGTGTTGAGTGACCGGTTTTCACATGCAAGCTGCATGTCATTAGGACAGGTGGTTTCCGCTTCCGGTTCTTAAAAGCTCGATTCCGCCGAAAATAATTCATTATTCTTTCTGATAACAATATACTCTATTAGTACAGAAATAGGAAGTGTTCTTGCTAGGTTTTGAAAAAATTCTTTCCTATTTTAACTTTAAAAATCGTGTGTGTGAGTGAAAATCGCTCCATGCGTGACAAGTATTTACTACAAATGAGTTTTGGAGGTGCGGCTGGGGGCGTGTACATGTTGTTTTGATTGGACTTGCCGCTTCGTGAAAACTGCTAATTGTTACATCACCGATAGAAAAGATATCAGTATCTACATTTTCAGCTACAAGTATAACCCGCAAAATTTAACTGACGTACAACGTGTTGTTAAAGATTTTTAAGCTAAAACGCGACTTTTTGTCAAAAGAATCTTTGGCAGTCTTTTGCTGTTTTAAACAGCCTTGATAGGAGGTCTCGTGTAAACAAAACTGAATATATGTAAAATGACCTTTAAGATTGAAGAAAACTTGACCTTTGTGTTTTTGTTTTGATTGGTTTTTAAAAATAGCTTTAGAATGTGAAATTGAAAAAAAAAACTTACTTCATCACGAGCTATACAGTTCTGGATATAGTAAATTTTATGGATGATCACGTTGATAATTTTGAATTAGAGTTTAGCCTTAATGATCCAAAATAACAAAAACTGAACTTTCGATCGCTTTAAGTTTTAAACCCCCTGGGGCTGGGGAGTTTAAATATTGAACTTATTTGTGAATCTTTCAGCGAGCATAAATTTGAGGTTTCAATATATTGACAATTTCTATCTCAATAATTCGATTTTACGACGGTTGATTTAGAATGGTAAAATTCAGTTTAACCTGGTCTGCAATTCTGTACGTCTTTCAACTCAGCGACTGTAAAGTTCTAAGTTTATTAATTTTGTTCTGTACCAAAGTTTCGACAAAAACTATCCAACCTTAACGCTTGAAGAAAATTAGAGTCAAGGTCGCCATTCAAAGTTGTTTTTATTATAAGCAACAATTTGATTGAAAAAAATAAGTCAGTGCTAAGGTTAGGTTGAACGTACCGATTCAAGCTAGCACTATCTAGGCAGGGGCTTCAGTTAACGTTGTATTTGGTTCACATGCAAAACTAGCACTGCGATAAAACCAGCGATAAAGCGATGTTTTGTAGAAGTTGGTGCGCAATATGGCGGACAATAGAAACAAAAACATTACATGGATATTCTTGCCAATTTTTTGGCTTGTTTTGCTCCTTTCCACCAGAAGGTAATTTGCCTTTTTCGTTTGTTACTTTCTCGGTGTCATCGACGAGTAAAATTTCCTTGAAAATATTGTCCACCATCAAACCGGTTCAACAACATATCATGTTCACATGATAAAACGTTTGTACCTTGTGCCCGGTTCAACCGGCTTCAGCTCAGCTATTTTGAACCGGTTTCTTGGTTGAACTCCCAACCCGGGGCGGTTTTGAACATCTGCATGTATAAATAACAACAGAAAAGAAAAAGCGTTCCTTTGTCATTATTCATTTATTGGATCAAAAATTTGGGATGGCATTCCAGTATCTCTAAAGAGCCTAAACAAATATCATTTTAAGATTCAAGTTAAAAATCTCTTATTTAGTATTCTAGAAATAGCCGACAATTATATTGACTTCCATGAAATTCTTAAATATATAAAGCAGTTTCACTTAGTCTATTTGACAAAAAGTGAAAAACAAACAAACAAAAATCAACTCCTATCTTGATCAGTAATATAAACGATACTTAAGTTATAGTATATTTAATTTGCTATCTTTCTCAGTAAAGTTTCAAAATAATCGCATTGCTCCTGCCTCGAATAGTGTATTTGTTAACTGTGGGTATAGCAATTATCTGTATATTATTTAATTCACATGTTAATAAAAATTGTTGTTGTTGTTGTTGTAAAGAGCAACAAGACTTGATATGGCGACCGGTTGATCCGCTTTCTGGTGAACCGTGCTGCTGATTAAACCTCGCTCATGTAAACAAGGCCTAAATACCGATTTAAGAAGATTGAAATACGCTCTACAAGCACTGGCCATTGCTTCTCGTATTTTCGTGTTCTTGTGTTCTTGACTCGTGTCAAAGTTAAATTCGAACAACTTCTCAGTCTTTGCCCGGCGAAAAATACACGCGTGGGCGAACGCGTGATCATAAATGAACACAAATGGGAAAAAATCCAAATGTAAAAAACAAGAGCAAATAAAATTCAGAAAAAAGTCAGATATAGCCGTAGCAGAGTGCTAAATGGGTCTCGGTTAACGAGTATCACGACCAATTGTCCTCAACATAGAGCATCACGATACAATCAAAAGAGTTAGACCTCTAGGCTCCATAATCGGGTCATGTAAAATCTTATACAGAACGTTCAAAACAAATCACATTATTCGAGGCGTCTCATAACGAAACATGGCCCTAATCTGTAGCAGCGATAGCAGATCACGAAATAAACCGGCGTTGACAGTATTAAAAGAGAGCTTAAATCGTTTGGCCCGGGAGGGTGCCGGAAAGAAACATGAGAATTTTCCAAAAATCTCGGCTTGACCCTGCCTGCATGCAACAACAGTAAAGTTGATGTTATACAAGGCAATTGCAAGACAAGTTGCAAAAGGAAACTGTAAACTTAAAATTTGTAACTATAAAACTCATTGCGAAAAGTAGAACTGGGTTTTACTTTCGGCAACGATATCTGCAACTTGTCTCGAAAATTGCCGGCGTCATGTTGTTCTCGTGCCGGCTCGTCCTTTATTACACGCCTTTTTTTATAAGAACCAGTAAATTTTGCCGAGACTCATTGTTCTTATTTTTTGGCCATTTCAGCCTCAATTCGTTCTTAATTTGTTCTTATTTCTGTAACTGTAAGCGGTTTTTTTATGAAGACAAAACAAATTGGAAAATGAAACGCCTTGCGCCACACATGTATTGTACGGCTGAATTTAGAGGCGAACTGCAGTCTTTACCGTTAATTTTTTTACGTTTTATGCTGTATCGCTAAGTTTTAGTCAATTTTCTACCACAAAAATTTTCCTAGTTATCAAGCCTCAGCCTAAGCTTGTTCTTAAATGGTTCTTAAATTTTGGCAAATTTGAGCCTCGTTGTTCTTATGAAGTTGTTCTTATAGAAAAAAACGCGTGTATATAATTCCATGATTAGAATTCATTTAAGCATGGTCAGGAGAAACAGTTTCCAAATTCAGTCTCGGATTCTGTTTATGTTGAAACTGACTTTTTTCTCAAACAGAAAATGTATTCATTTTCAAAATATAAAAAAAATTGTATCGAAGATGACAAGGGTTGTAACGTTTTGAGACATCATGGTATTCACTTTGCAAAATTTTGGAGTTATCAATTAAATTGAACATCAGTATTGATATAAACTGTTATAAAAAAGCTGAACGAAAATTGTTACACTTTATAGTACAGGCTATACATTTTATGCCTGGTAGTCTGGCATTTATAAAGTATTTCTTGTTTCTGCCCTTTTACTGATTTTTTTTATGTTTGGTCATTGTTTTAAATTTTTCATCTTGTGTTTACTTTTGTTTCCAAGAAAATGTTCCGTTTGTTGTGTTCTTATCGCAAAGGCCGGCGCACACTTGGAGGAAACTGCCACGCGTGCATTTGACAACACTGGCACGCGAGGCAAATATCTCAAAGTTTGCGGAGGAATTTTGCTCTTTTTCTCACCTCGCGTGGCGAAGTTTGATTTTTTTGAGAAATTTTCCTCGATTGATTTAAAAAACTGGCCAATCAAATTCCTGCACAAGTCACACGACTGTCTGCTGAAGCAGTAACAACAACAACAACAAAGATGGCGACGGTGCGCCAGTCAACTTCTCGCAGCGAACTTTCTGTTGTTGCGCTCCTTTTGTTGCAATCAGTCACCACTCGAGGAAAAAAATCAAACACAACAGATAATCGGCGCTTCGCCACGCGAGGCAAACAAAAGAGCAAAATCCCTCCGCAAACGTTGAGATATTTGTCTCACGTGCCAGACATGGTATATTTGCCTCTCGTGCTTCTCCGCGCACGAGACCTGACCACCCCTTGCCAGATTAGCTCGCGTGGCAGCTTTTTCCAAGCGTGCGCCGGCCTCAACCAATCGATAGAACTTCCGGTCAAAGTTGAACACCCATCCCTCCCCTCGCCTAAACCTAAACCAAACTCCAACCTTGACTTTGCATGCTCTTAACCAAGGGAGGGTGGGTAGGAAAGTAGTTGCCCAGAAACCAACGCTGATATGCTATTGTGTCACTTTACAGGTATATACAGACTTTGTTCAAATTCGCGTGATAGTAGGCTCATTTGGTTATGAAGTTTGATGTCTGTCTCTGTTCGATGATTTTTTTTTCTCTTTCTCTTTTGTATGCCGTTGAGAGTTTACAAATTACAAAAGGCTTCAACCATAGAAAGTTTCATAACCACTCCACTCTACTAATTTTACAGGAATAGAGGAATGCAGTTTAATATGCTCGCGTGATCTAGCAACATTACAGTCGCTTTTTTTGAGAGATGGATGGTGGTTGCTTATGTAATGTGTCATGCAATTTCCACGTGTTTTGAACTGTGTACGATTTTTTTAGCGTTTGTTTGTATTCAATTTGCGGCTATAAAGTACCATAACAACTTTACCATCCTCTTACAGGAAATGGCCAAATAAAAGATTCTCGATTTCTCAAAAGTTTTTGAAAATGTAAATGCGAGGGACGTTTTTTTTTTTCTTTACTGTACAGCACAGGCTCTAGGAAGCACAGCAAATGAATGATTTAGGTAAAGTTCACGGTTAGAGCGTTGATTTGACAGTTTAAGGATACGGTACAGTTTGAGAGATATTTTCATTTATGAATCCTAGATATATCAATGGACAGCTAATGAAATTCTCAAACAGACTGTTCAAATCTGTTTTCTGTTTTTCTCTTTATCATGACATTGAGCATTTTGATTTTTGATTTTTTTTCCTTCGCGAAGTTTCAAGTCCGTTTGATTGTGAGCTAAACTCATGCTATCCTTCACAGTTTGATTGCCAAAACGGTGTCAGCAATTCTTTACAGGCTTTCTCACTCACGTTTTATAGCGCATTCTTGAAATTTATTACTTACGAAGGAATTATACTGATAATTCGTGAAAAATCTAAAGTGAGTACATATCAAAATTTCCTGACAACGTTTTGAAGTTCAATCACTACACCACCGCTGTACCAAATTTGGCAATAATAAAACAAAACCTTTTTGAGTTAGAATCTTTTTTACAGCTGTGTTTGGTGCACTGAAAAGATATTTCGAGAAAATGCATTTGAATTTTTTGTTTTCATTTTATTTTTGGTGGTGGTATCTAACTATACATGCTTTTTAACCTGAAAGATATTCTCAAAGTCGTTAGGCTTCCCGCAAAATCTAAAAATGGTCAGTATATCTTACCTATTCAAACTGTGCAATGTAACCTTATTACTACTGCACGGATATATCAACAATTTTAGATTCCCTATAGATAGAGATTGTTACATTCTTTAAAAATTCTTGATTTTGTTTTTATCACGAGCTATTGATATCAAATTGTGGACTTAACTTTCTTTCTAATCAAATCCAAAAACGAAAGTTGAACCGCAAGAACAGAGGTAAGTCAGCAGACATCAGCGTGATCTGGCTAGTGGACAAGTATGTGTCCATCCCATTTTCTATCGGACCTCAGCCTTTGTCCAAAGCGGCTCCACTGCGTTAAAGCCATGTTGGTCCGACACTTTTTGGACTTATCATACGTTTCAGAATTTGGACGAACCCAGACCCACCAAACGTTTTTCTTTTATCAGATGGCAACAGGTTATGGCAGGGACACAGATTTTTTTTCATTCATTTATCATTTAAGAAATAAAAAAAAAAGAATTCGTGCTTTTATAGAGTTACAGAAACACGAGTAGATGCATGTTTGGGAGGAAACTGATAATCAGTGGGAACATTAATCATTTTGAAAACTCATCTCATTAATTGCAAGGCTGTGCCTAAAAAAGACGACACTAAACGGCACAAGATGGGAACACAAGCTCGCTTATTTGTATGACATTGGACTTTGTTTACATGGAGTTATAGAAACACGGCTTTTAACAAATCACTGCGTGCCTTATATGTTATTTTCAAAGTTTTGTATATAAATTGAAATTATCACAACTCAATGGCGACGTGCTAGAAGGACTGTCATTTTTGAAAATTTCTGTAAGATATCTGCCTTCTAACCACAAGATCCCGGGGTTCATAACCCGGCTCAGCCGAGTGTTGAACATTTGTGTGACCTTCTTTTCCGCCAAAGTTGACTCAGCTTTCCGTTCTCCCGAGGTCGGCAAAAGGAGTACCAGCTTCTGCTGGGGGCTAACCTGCGATGGATTAGTGTCCCGTTCAGGGGGAGTCAATGACTCTCATCCGCTCAACACTACAGAAACCGGAGATAAGCACCGGCTCCAGTGGGCCACTCTAGACTCATAAAAGGATTTAGCTTTTTATAGAGAAAGACCCCCTCAGCATGGCATTTTTATATTATCGATCCCATAGGGCAACGGCGCAGCTAGTTTGATAGTCAGGTACACCTCGCAACTCACCTCATCCATGCTTGACGCTTTTAAAAGACCCCAAAGTACTTATTTTAAGGAAAGTATTTTTGTCTTTTAACCCTTTTATAATAATTTCATACTCACCTCCACCCAGTAGAGTAACACATCTCTGAGGAGTTGTTAATCTGTAAAGAGAAGAAGCTAAAGCTAGAAGCCTTTAAGTGTTACCCAACCAGTTATATAATTAACATGTTACATAATTTGATAAGAGGGCACAAGCGATTGCGTTAATGCAGTCAGTTTAGGGCAATTTTGTTGCAATTTTGCAAAACATTTCATTGTAATCTACGATATTGGAATTTTACAATAATTGTTTGATTTTTATGTATGCTTTTGCGGTTTCCAAATTCCCCTTTCGTGTTCATGTTTCACCCAAACAGCAAAAATTGATTTAACATTAACTGATTTAAAAGTGAAAATTTAAAATCGCCATTTTAATTTTGATATATGACGGCAAATCAGAAAAAGCATGCCAAAAATTAAACGTACACTTCGAATCTTAAACGAAAGAACTAAACCCATCACCCATCAATGTGATGATTTCTAACGTTGTTTGTTTCTCTTTAATTAAAATGAAACTCCGAACAAGAACTTGTACTACTTTCAATATTAATCAGAGAAAGATGAGTAAACATGACCACAGATTGACTACTCGATGGCTGTGCGTAACTCGAAAATTACAGTATTTTCAATTCCGTCATAGTTTATAAATCTTACAGCCTGAATCTATGGATCTTACCCGCTGCTTTCAACACCAGTAAAACAGAATATCTTTGGGCCCAACTGCGAGGGGCTTGGGCTCCAGGTGATGTTAACACTCCACTCACGGTTAGCGTACTTTCCAAGAGCTGATTTAGTCAGACCAGGTGGACTTACAGTTGAGATATCCCTGATGCTATGTACATAATGTAAATAATACGTTAACTCCCCAGTCTCTTGATACTGTTATAAAACATAATCAGTTAATTCCGCTTAACTGTTTACTTACATTTTTTACTATCTATATTTCACACATCCTTGGTAAATATTAACCTCTAACATGATAATCTAAGTTTGATTATCTGAGGAAGGAAAGAGGAGAACATTCAAAAGCAGGGGGCTGGCATTTGAAAATTAGCCAGACTGAAAAATTGCTAAAAAACACAGCATCAATTTGCAATACACTTTTGAAAAAAACTTACACTTGCGAACTAATTATTAAGTTTCGTTTTTTAACGGGGGTTGGAAGGGGGGCTACAGGTTCCCCAACGCTCCCCTCTCTCCTTCCTTCCCTGCCGGTATACCTGGTCAATGCTAAGAAGGCTGGTCTGGCCAACTGAAACACAGTTCGTCTAAATTTAAATCTATGTGGTGTCGACCTATTTTTCCGTTCATATATTTCTAATGTCGACTGGATCTCCATGCAATTATGAAATACAGTTAAAGTTCCCGTCTGTGTACTGGGACAATTAAAACTTACGTTAAACTCTAATAATACCTTCCGTCCTGACTTCCTGCCTTCACAATGACCGGCTCAAAATACGTTGTACCAAACGGGACTCCGATGCATGACCCCTCGGCCCTTGTAACATCCGTGAATTCGGGTTTACTTTGACATTTCTGACTGGATCTAACGACCAAAGCCAAGAACTGAAGCGGAATACTGCTGAGCGGCTTAGGTGCCGTGGGCTCGTCAAAGTCTTCCACCATGATAGCGATTGCGTACCAGCCCGTCCTTCCAGTGGCTGAATATTTTATTTCGCAGCTTCTCTGATAAATCATTCAAAAATTGTATTATATTCATTAACAGCAAATGAGAAAAAAACGCGATATAACAAAAGTGCTAAAACAAAAGACAATATATATTTTTACTTCGTAGCAATGCACGCTTTTTTTTATAAGAACCAGTAAATTTTCCCGAGGCTCATTGTTCTTAACTTTTTGACGATTTTAGCCTCAATTTGTTCTTAATTTGTTCTTATTTCTGTGAGCGGTTTTTGTTGAAGAAAAAAACAAAATAAAACAAGGAATTAAAAAATGAAACGGCTTGCGACACAAATGTATTGTATGGCTGAATATAGAGGCGAACTACTTTCATTGTTTGTTGAGCAGTCTTTACAGTGAATCTTTCTATGTTTTATGCTGTATCGCTAAGTTTTAGTCAATTTTGTACCACAAAAACTTTCCTAGCTATCAAGCCTCAGCCTGAGCTTGTTCTTAATTTGTTCTTAAATTTTGGTAAATTTGAGCCTCGTTGTTCTTATAAAGTTGTTCTTATAATAAAAAGCGTGAACTTTTCAGTTTAAGAGAGAATTCTGAACATTCTGTTCTCAATAATAAATTATTATGCAGTATATCATAAAGATAATAAAATGATGAGCGACCTGCGTGAAACTCCGAGTTACTGGCGTTTTAACAGTTTTATCATTTTTTATCATCCATTTTTGTACAGTCGGTCCATAAAAGGTTATCTTAATGAGAAAATGATTATGAAAAGCACAACAATAACCTACAAAGCCGGCAATATTACGTCTTTCTTTTTTTCATAAACGCAGCCGAATCAATTCTTTTCAAAAAGACGAAAATAACTTATCATCTATAAGTATTACCAACCATCGATCTGAATCAAATAGTTTTTGCTACTTAAAATATCACCTGAATAATTATTTTCCTTTATTCTTATTTTTTATCCCAACGCTCTTACCTCATTCAAAATGGCTCCAGGGAACGCATGACAAACTCCGGCACATTCTTGTTTCGCGCTTTCAGCCCAGCGACACCGTACTTCATCCTTGTCCGCATCACTCACTGATATGATAAATATAATTTAGTTAAAGCAATTAATTAGTAATGGTAATAGGAATAGGCGAAGTCAATTCGGTCTGTTAACAGGCAGAATCGGATGAACACGAAGACCTATTACAAATTTATTATAATAATTACAGTTTTCAAAAAACTGAGAACTGAAAGATGCTGATGAAAATCCGTGTTGTACAAAGAATTTAAGATGTTGGCGGAGGAAATTCACCGTAAATATTGTCTTCCTTACTTCAGAGGTAAGTTGGTGCTATTTAAACTTTAAGTAAATAGGGTTTTTTTAAAAAAAAAAAAAAAAAAACTATTGAATGCGTAGGCAAGTAGATACAAACTTGAAGTAGTGTTGTTAAACGACTTATCATCGCCGTAGGAATTTGAAAAAGCTGACGTTTCGACCTTTTTCAAATTCCTACGGTCATGATAATTTGTTTATCAACACTTCTTCAAGTTTGTTGCCATTCCGTTTTGTTTGCTTGTTGCCGATTGTTCAGAAATTCCGACCCAGATTATGATTGGTTTATTCAACTGTCCAGATAACAGGTAGCTAATAACATATGGCCGATAACAGAGTTTTGTTATCGGATAGTTTTCCAGAAAGAAAAAACAGGGAAAAACAGAGTTCAGAATGGCCAATTAAATTTGAGGAAATCGTGATTATTATAATAAACCTTGTAATGGACTGCAGAAGAAGGTGCATGGGTTGTGTTCAGTTCAGTTTCTCTGGTAACAACAAATTTGATTTCACTATGGATGTTACTTCTTTGTACACTGTTATCCTTAATCAAGAGAGGCTGGTTGCGTTAAAACATTTTTTTTTTGAAAAACGCACAATCAAAGAACCATCCACAGACACGTTACTTCGTTTGGCAGAGTTAGTTCTCACTCTTAACTGTTTCTTATTTAACGGTGAATTTTTTAAACAAATAAATGGCGTAGCAATGGGATCTCTAACTCAGGTCAATTAGGGCATGGGTCAAAAATTTCAAAAGACCCCCAACAAAGATTTATGCTGATATATTCAGTTCTT